>JARHVA010006228.1:612500-630000 GCA_037957365.1 Torreya grandis | reverse complement strand
AATGTGACTAACTCAAGTAATACCAATAACACTCATATATCAACTGATTAATATACATTCCACATTAACATAATATAATTTTAGTTCCCATAAATATTTTAATGAAATCAAAGTAGCCAAAACTAATCTAATGTTGATCAAAGCATCTAGTCAAATCATAAACCTCACCTACAATGTAAATCATGTTAAGTGATGAACTCAACAATGTAAGCATGCCTCATTCACTATAATAATAAACAAGCAAGAAACAATCATCATTTAAATAAAATTTAGATTAACATTCATGTTACTCAAGGGACTATAATTTTGTGTGTGCATATTTAGATTTTACTATCAAACCCTAATTTTTGTATCTATAGACCCATATTTGATGATACTCTTACTTTGTACTTCATGTGAGGGTAGGATAGTCCTGAAACCATCTCAATAAAAAAATAGGTAGTTAGTATGAGATTATGACAATAATATATATATATATATATATATATATATATATATATATATATATATACATTAATAGACTATTCTAATGTAAATCATATGAAAATTAAAATGAAATTGAATTTAATAATGGTCATAAATCATAGTATAAACATATGTAAACTATATCCAACATAATAATTGATCATGATAAAATAATGATTGTTAACCATGCATCATACATACATAGATCAAACATAACAATCATAACTAGAATAATTAGTTTTTTAATCCACTACTAAAACCTAAGTAGTTTTGTAAAGTGGAGATCAATATGACAATTAGTTTTTTTCATTCATTCAATCTTTATCAATTTCAGTACTTTACTTTCATTCTACTGGTTGCAAATTATTGATATCATTTTATACCTTTAAAATCATTTGATCTAATTAGATTAAATATAGAAATCAATTATAAATTATAATAAAATATATTTTTGAACCTAACGTGAAACCTTGTAATTTTTTTGAGAATTTATTAAAACTTTGGCTTAGGGTTTAAATACTTTATTGAATATGTAACACTAAATTAATTTTGTTTCAACCTTGGATCCAATATATGACACTATAATACTTTTAGTTTCAACTTGGATTCTATATATGACACTAAGATCACTTTATTTTGACATTGGATTTGATATATTAAACTAAAAGTACTTTATTTTAACCTTGGATTTCAAGAGAATTTAATAATATTCATATAGAAAATTTCCCTTTTTATAGGATCTATATTTCAGATTTATATCACTTGATTCTAAATTTACAAGGAATATATGGCTATAATGGATGAACACATTATTTAATTCTATCTCCAATATTTATTATTTTTCATTAGATGGCCTTCCCATAATAAGGAACTTTAGTAACTATGATGTAATAAAAAGAATGAAATTACATGCTATGACATAAGTACCATTAGCATAATTTTTTTTATGTCAATTATGACATGTGCATAAGAGAAATAATACATTTAATATCATATAAGCCTTAATCCATACATTTAAGTCTTACTCAATTCTTATTTTTTCAACATTTAATCATATTTTTTATCAATTATCACTAGACAAAAAAGGGCATGTATGATTTATCACATCCTATCCCACTCTACAAAAAATACTTAAGTATCAGTATGGGATATGGAACTAATGATATTTAGTTATAATATTTATGCTTGATATGGATATGTATGTTATATTATTGAAATTCATATTGTTTATTTTTGTTATTAGTTATATTTTAGGTTATTTTCATATGTTTATACTATGTTATATGATCATGTTGACTATGATTTCATTTTCAAATGATTTGTATTACAATAGTTTATTGATAATTATATATCACAAGTATTCTAATACTTATTTTAATCTCACAATAACTACCATTTATTTTATTTATGTGGTTACAAGACTATTCTACCCTCACAAGTGGTATAAAGGGAGAGTATAATTAGAGGGGGTAGTGGTGTTTAGATATTTATATTTTGTATTGAGAGAAATAAATTGAACCTACACACACCACATTCTTATTTTATTAGATGAAAATAATGCTAATCATTATTATATAAAAATGATGAATGTTTCTTACATTTTTTGTCCTTATAATGAATAATGCATGTTTGAATTATCTAAGCTCATCAATTATTGAGATTATGATTGTATTTGAGTATAATAATTGAGTGGTTTTGTTAAAATATTTATAGGAGCTAAAATATATTATGACAACCTTGAATGCATTCTATTTGGTATAAGTATTGAGTGTTTATTGACCTTGTTTAATTGTTTACTCTATGATCATTTTTGGTCACATGGTGAGGAGGAAAATTAGGGTGTAAACACCCCAAAGAAATTTAATTAAAAATAAAACTTCAAAACTTTAGATTTTTTTTGGTTAATGGTTCATATAAAATGCCATGAAATTCAAAAGTGAAACAATTATGTTTTTGGTTTCTTGAGATCACTTGTCCATTCAAAATGATGGAAAAACTACATGTGGCAACCATGATAGAAATATGGGGTATGGACAATGAGTTAATAGGATTAACATTCAAATTGGGTGGAAGTGGAGGAGAGTTCATAATGGATCACTTGAATTTTAGTTGGGGAGAGAAATGGTCATGAAAAAATTGTAAAGGGTTTTAGAAAAAGAAAAAGAGATGATAATGGAAACACAATAGAGAGGGAGTAGAAGAAATATCAGCTAAAAAGGAGAAAATCTATCATTACACATAATTAGATGATAACCAATATATAATCAATTTGGTTGAACCTGAGTTTATAATTTTTATTATTGATTATAGACTTAGATGGCAAGAAAATATGGTTCTAGTTATGGGTTTTAATGTACTTCATCTAAATGTGTGAAATTATAGGTTTTTGTTATTTAGAACGAGTGTTTTATGTTTATAGATATATGGATGAAACTTGGTTCTATTCACAAGCCTATAAACATGATATTGATCATTTTTATGTGATGAAAATTGAATTTTATTGGTAAAAAAATACTTTAATAAAATGTAGGGATTCAGGTCTATAGACATGGGGGTGGAAATTAGTTCCATCCATAGGCCTATAGAGATGAGGACAAGTCCTATTTATAGTGAAAACTAAGTATTTTTATAATAATTGATCCTAAAATATAAATAGTTAATGTTTAGGAAAACATTGTTTAGTATAAGATGAAAAAACTTGTGCCTCATTTTCAATATTGTAAGATTATAATATTAGGTGAGCCCTATTACTAAATAAAAACTTATATTTATTTAGACAGGGTATATACATGTCTCACTTGAGAATTTATATTGTTTTCTTCCTTGATAAAACTTTGCATAAGCTTGGCATGCTATATGTAAGTTATATTAACTAGTTTAATCTAGCTTTAATGGTAATTATCTTGATATTTTTTATGATTTCCATTAAGTATTAAAGATTTAATAACATTGTTTTCTTTGGCATTTGTTTGAATTTTTGTAAGGTTTTCAGAAGGGTGATAAAATAATAATATTTTGTTTGCGGTATATGTTATTGTATGGAATAATTAATCATACACACACATGTATGTATGTATATCGAATATATAGACATGCAGTTTTATTATGAAAGTTATATGGGATCAAGTTTGGATAAGTGAATTTTAATATAGAATGTAACTAAGTAACCATGTGTGTTTTTGTGTGTGTGTGTGTGATGATTCTTAGACCTTTATGCTATCAATTAAAATGAAAAGTATAAGCATATATACAAGTGATAATAATATTTTCTTAGGGAACTTATTTCCAAGATGGATGAAATTGGTGGAACTAAGGAACCTTCAATAAAATATTATCCTTTTCTACAAGAGTTTCAAGATGTTTTTCCATAGGAATTACTAAGACTACCTCCTAGAAGGTAATTTCATTTCACAATTGATAGTATTCTAGGGTCAAAACCATAATCTAAGGCTCCTTTAAAATGACAACAACTAATTTAATTGAGTTAAAAGCATAACTTAAGGAGACATTGGAAAAGTGATTGATTCATACAAGTATTTTACCATGGGATGCACCTATATTATTTTTTAAAAAGGACATAATCCTTTGTCTATGCATTAATTACCAAATGCTAAAAAAATAAACAATCAAGAACATGTATCCTTTACCTCACATTGATGCTATTTTTGATTAAATATATGGTGCAATAATATTTTCAAAATTTGATCCTCATAATGGGTACCATCAATTGAGAATTAGAGAAGATATTCCAAAAAAAAAATTTAAGGACTTGTTATGGGAATTATGAGTTCACAACGCTTCCTTTTAGATTAAAAAATGCACCCATTACATTTATGAACCTCATGAATAATGTGTTTATATATAACCTTAATCATTTAGTATAGTATTTATTGATGATATTTTCATCTATTCTAAAATTGAAGAAGATCTTGTTGAGCATTTATAGTTGGTATTGTAGTGGTTACAAAAGTAGAAAATTTATGGGAAGTTGTCTAAGTTTTCCTTCTTTTAAAGAAGAGTATAATTCTTGGGACATATTATCTCTATAGAATGGATTTTAGTGGATCCAACCAAAATTAGATCCATTATGGATTAGCCATCACCCAAAAATATGCATTCAATGCATAGTATCATGGGTCTAATAGGGTATTATAGGAATTTTGTGCCAAATTTGTATAAGATATATAATTTTATCACATCTCTTCAATGGAAATAACATAATTTTGTTTGGATTGATAAGTGTGAAGAAGCATTTTAGGTTTTGAAAAAGAGGCTTAATTCAACACCAATGTTTTATAATAATTAAAATGGTAATTTTTTATTTATAATATATATATGAGGAGATATTTTAGGAGAAGTTCATATGCATAATGGTTTAGCTTTAGCCTAATAATCAAGTAAACTAAAGCATTATGAGGCAGATTATGCTCCTAGTGACTTAAAACTAGATACCATAGTTCCTATTTTGAAATTTTGGAGGAATATTTGTTGGGAAAACCTTTCAAGATTAAAACTAATAATTTGGGACTAAATTATATATTTACCCAACCTAACCTTAATGCTCACCAAAGATGGTGGCTAGAAATTTTGCCAGACTATGATTTTAGGATTGACTACATTAAAGAAAAATAGAATAGAGTTGTGGATGCACTTAATCATATAAGGTAAATTTAATATTTGGCCACAATAATAAGTACCTTACAGGATTAGGTAGTCAAGTTATCCCTTAGAGATGAATTCTATGAATAGGCTAGGAAAACTTTTTCTCAAAATTGTAGATATAATGGATTTAAATTTGAGAATGATGGGATTTTTAGGTATAATGTGAGAAAATATATACTTGACATGTAAAATATTATAAAAATTACATCAAAATAATTAAAAAATACTCCATATTTAGGACATACTAAAATAGCTAAGTCTACTCATGTAAAATGTCATTTGAGTGCAATGAGTGTTACTTGAGACCACCTTGTCCTAGATTCACCCTAAACCTATCTTAGGGCCTATTTTAATAAATTTATATCTTTTTTTTGGGTCCATCACAGTCTTATACATACCAGAATATCACTAAAGCATACCTTAGGAACCCAAGCCCCTTAGTCACTATCTCCTACCACCTAAACATTAGCATAACCCTTTGAACACTAATACACTACACTAGTGACCTAAGGACCATGCTAGTATCCCTCAGCTCATTACTCCCCCAATAGATATCTTTTCATTCATAAAATCACTCCTAGGGTTAGCCTAAACCTATTTCACATCTTTAAAAACACTAGAATGCTATATATACACCACTTTTATTCACTTATCTAGTAGATATAAATTACATGTAAATAATCATAAACAAACTCAGAAAAAGTGTTGAAAATCAAGGTCATAGATCCCTATTATACCATACTTCTACATACACCCATATAAATTAGTCTAGATCTTAGATTTCTCATATCTATAGTCCAAATTCACACTCAAAAAATTAAAATTAGAACTCATACTAGCTTTCACTTGAAATTGAACAAACACTTAAATTAGGAGAAATTCATCAAGCTTGACCCCCTTTTAAGGTATTAGTATGTAGGAATTGATTAGCACACGGGGTGTTGAGTTCATTCCTAACTTGCCTTGTTAATTCCACTCTTTTATTATTGTTATCCTAAAATACCATAATAAATATGGAGGCATAAGGGTTCCCATTATAATTATTCTAAATAGGGAATAAAAAATGAACTATTATCCATACACACAAATAAAATCCAAAAAACTAGTCTAAGATACACCCATAAGATCATTATCCATGCTTGAAAAGGCAAACTATCATAACTCAGAGGACACTAGAATGGTGTGTTACTATCTAAGGGACTACACTATTATCTAGGAGCGTTTTTGACTCCTATTTCTTGTTCATAACACTTGTAATAGTTTCCACATAAATTTATATCTTGTCACTCATTTATCTCAATCAATTTCTAGCTAAGTAAATCTCTCATACTTCATTTGATATTTATAGAATAATTATAAAAGTCAATTATTATATAAATCAGAGGATTTAATTACTGTATACTTATTGCCTAATTTATTATTGCAACACTTTAGCATACTAGGGTTTTACATTCCATAATCCATTTAAAAGTTAAATCAGTTAGTGAACCTAACTTACTTTGAACATGTTAGTTAAAATCCCTAGTGTACCATTAGGTTTTCCCTTCATACTTATAGCATTTGCTCAGTTTCAGGTTTTAACCTTTCACCATGATTATTATGATCGAAGTAATTTTATACTTTTTGGTACAAAATTTAGTGGTTTGTATTACATGATTATTACCTACCATTTATATAATAATGCACATATATGTTACTCCTCTCATGGATAACATTGTAATTCAACTTAATTTGAACATTAGCCTACCCATCTTGATATCCCTTTTTATGGAGATCATTATTTCATGGCTAATTTTGAGTTACCTCCAATTATTAATCGATGACAAAGATCTCAAAGGACTCCCTTTTTTTCTTTTTCCACCTATTCTAGTTGATTACCTTCACTCACATCCTACATCTACTACTCACCCTTGATAAAGAGTATATTTTATTGTTTGAGCTATTAATAGATATAATATGATGCCTCCTCAGCCCATATAGAAATAACATAATCCCACCATCCCTCCTCATAACCAAAAAAATATAATGGGACCAAGGGATCAACACATAGAATATGATATTTTGGATTAGTTTATAAATATAA
Organism: Torreya grandis; assembly: GCA_037957365.1. NCBI lineage: Eukaryota > Viridiplantae > Streptophyta > Pinopsida > Cupressales > Taxaceae > Torreya > Torreya grandis. The sequence continues at coordinate 622,790 of JARHVA010006228.1, read as the reverse complement.
TAGATAATATTTATATGTTAGAATAACTTCAAAAGGTAACCATATTCAAAGATATTCTTTTCAAACACTCAATCAATCATCTTTATCTCAGAATATAGAACCATCTTATTATGAATTCATCATGAACACTATAGAATATATTTAAGATGTTATATATTTTGGACATGGTAATATTCTCTCATAGATAGTTATTGATAATAATCCACCACTTTTCATTCAAGCAAAAATCAAAACCTCCTCTATTAAACAAGTTCTAATTGATAGTGGTTTTAGTCTTAACATATGAAAATTCACATTTATAAATACTATGGGAGTTGATATATCATATATTCATTATACATATAATAAAATTCAAGGTCTTAATGACATTACTTGGTAGGAATTATGTTTATTACATTGGATATCACGGTTGGGCCAAAAACCCTATCCACATAGTTTCAGGCAATGCCTAATCATTTACATTACAATTTATCAATTAAAATACCCTAGATACATGCCATGGAGGCATTACCCTCTACCTTTCATAGATGTATCAAGATTTTACATGAAGTATATTTATACATTTGTCCAGTTGATAACTAAGAATTTAGATATTGAAGTCACTAAGCCTATTACCTAGAGTATATCTTTAGATGGGACACCTCATGTTATCATAGAGTCCCCACCTCATATCATTACTATATAATAAATACATACACATGATATAAATTAATATAACATCACTATTATTTCACCAATTACATATCTTCATAAAACACTATTATTTCCACCCATGTAAGAGAATGATCCTCATATAACACTATTATTGTCACCCATGATGGAGACTGATCCTCCTACAACATAGTTATCCCTTCCTATGATGGATGATGAGATTCACATAGCATATTTACAATCACTTGTTAACAAATAGGAAGTATACATCAAAAACATAGATATATATTTTTAGACCACCATAGAGGATAACATATAGCCCCTAAATATTGATGATTATTTATGTGGATTGATATTTACACCATTAGGCTCTAGAGAGTGTAGAGATTATTCTATAGAATTCATACCTTTAAATACACATACATCACCACTAGTTCATATCTCCACATATATAGGCCCAGATACTCACTCATAGTTAGAGGTGGATTCTCCTATATACTTAGTACATATGGTTACATATATGTATATGGATCTAATTATCTAGATTTAGGTAGGTAGTACACATGATAGACCATGCCATATTTTATAGATATTACTTGATAAAGGATTGATGGCACTACCCATAGTTAACCATAAATCTATTAATAGATTATCACATCATGATGATATATCTTTTTTTCATTTTAATAGGATTAATAGACATGATATAGATACAAGCAAAATATTATAACAAAAACTATATAAGTTAAAGTCTTAGGGCACTATCTATATTATACAACCTCTACTTCTACTAGTATAGGAACCATGGTGCACTCTTTTCCAACACTAACATTCATGAAATTATCCCTTGACTATTCAATCCTTCACCAAGGAGAAATACATCTCTCATATTGTTATAGATGAATATTATGATCCTAACACTTATATATTGGAATTATTACAACACATAAGACATTATGAGACTAATCTAAAACATGTTATACATTATTAAAAATCATTGGTACATATCACACTACCATTTTAACATGGCCCAAAGGTGGTTAATACACTAATATTTATCATGAGAATAAAGAATTATACATAAATTACACTTGGTAGTACATGGTTATAGGCAATGGATGCCAAATTGATCAGATAGACAAATGATTGAATTTAAGTTATGATGACAAAATTCACATTCTACATGATGGAATAGATGAGAATAATATATTTCATATAGATACCCCATGGTCTAATGTGTTTTACTCTAGGAATGCAAGGGAGATGTATTACATAGTAAACTAGCATGCCACTTGGATGCATATAATTTAGACTAATGCCAATGATAAGGCTATATTTATATCAAAAATAGGGTATGATAGTCATAGTAAGGATGATTTATTTGATTTTTGGAATATTCAATATCTAAAATTAGATGACCTCCAACTAGACCTATCATTTGACTATCCATATCCTATGGATGTGCTCTTAGGTATGTATAAGAGTTACATTTCATTTGTATATAATATCATATACTTATACATTACTTTTATATGGTTTATCTTACCTTGATACTTTTATATAGATTCATTTTCATGTTGCCTTTACATATCTTATACTCAAAAAACACAAAAATAATATAACATTTCCAAAAATACAAAAAACATTCAAAATATTTACTCAAAAAGTACATAATTTAGATTATACACAGTTATGTGTTTACATTCCTTATATTTCTTAGGTACTACATGTGTTATGTATTCTAGTATATCTAGTTTAATCATACATACATGTTTCATTTGTTCTCTTAGAGTATTTACAAATACTATAGGACTTATGTCCTCCACATATATACATATTTGTTATTATCTACCCATTAAGGGAATATACATAGATACATAGATTCAACATTGATACATTCACCCATTAGGAGCATCATACTACACAGATTCTAGTTTTCCAAGTTACAACTTTTTATGCATCATATCACAAATTTAGGACTGAGTATATTTTGATATTGATATCCATATACTACATAGATTATCTAAAAACTACTACTACTACTATAGACTCAGATTATGTACATCTTTTCTCTTATATGGATTTATACCACATGTCCATGCATACATTCATTTCATGTTTTACTATTTTATATTTTATTGTATCTTTGCTTCTACATCTATTCAAGGTCATTTGATTATGCCATTGTTATATAGATCTACATATATTCCTATCATTTTGTGTATGTTTTGGACATGTTCCCATGACCTTATGTGTACCTTATTGATTATGTATGAATAAATTTTAACATATCCTTACATGTGGCTCTAAGTCATCCTTACGTGATTTATGCATATGTGGAAATTTTAGCATGTACCTTTATGTTTTGTATTTATCAAACATAGTGGCATGTGCCCATGTCCCTTTTATTGAGGCCTCATGGAATAATTTTCAGTCCTAATTTTTTTATATGTATGATTTCATGTATGCATCATGGGCATGACACTTGTCTCTTTTTTTTACACCTACACTCATTTTTTGATGTTATAAGGGACCTCAAGCATCTTTCCTTCCTTTTTAGGTGACTTGATGGACATCATGGCTCATTCCCCTACGTATTTACTCAAATTATATTTAGATTTTTTGTTTGTATACATTCTTACATTTTTATATCTATATTTAAAATCATGTGAATGTTACATCTAAAATAAATCATACATTACCAACTTATGCTAAGATTATTTTACATTTAGATGTCATATATACACATAATGGTGGATTGTGATGTAGATATCATATGTTTTCATTATAACACCTAGGATGTATATATTTTATTTTAAGGATAGTTATTGGATACGTTCAACAACTCCCCTAAAAAGAGGGGAAATTCAAAATGGATTGTCATAGAGATCAAGCCATCCTAATTCACTCACAACATAATTTTTAGCACATAAACAAATATTACAAAGCTAAAATTTAGGAAAAAATATTGAACAATAGTCATATATAGGTCAATATTAGCTTTGTATAGAGACAATATAGTTGGTCAAGAGTGAAGCACAAAGGACACTAACATAGTGTACTATTTTCCAAGGGACCTTGATACTATCCAGTAGCCCAATAATTAAAAAAATCTATAATTACCAAAAATCTTAAATAGGTATAGTCTAAGTTCACATAGTTTTATCATAGGTTATCAAATATGCTCAATTTATGTTCAATTATATGAATAATTACATAGGTTTTCTTAGATTAGGGGAATCATACATGGAATGATCACTAACATTTTAGTTTTAGATACTCAAACATCATATTATGACTCAGTCCAAAATCCATATGTATAGTTATTAGATTTGGGGGCATATACATGACACATTATTCCCATATGTTTAGTTTGACACCAATACTCTCAGATGTAATGGTATCTCCATGTCATTTTCCATGTAATTACTCTAGACACCATTTTCACCAATTTTTCACCTAATTGATGTCTTATTCCATTTACAGTGGTTGACATTACTAATTCATCCCCGAGCCACATTCTTGAGTGTTTGATTGGACTTTAAGCCATTTTTAATTTTAGAATTTATAGGTGGAACTAGATTCATCCTATATAGTTTTATTTATATCACAAAACTTTAATTACATTATACAAATTTAGTTTCAGATGCATCTACTACACACAAGTAGACAATGATGTAGTCATAGCCTAATTGAGTTCTTAAGCCACCTACATAGGAGGGTTAGATAAGACATTATTCCAATCCAATCTATACATAGAGTTGATCCATAAAACACGGGTGAGAAATGATGGATTTAAGGCCAACATGACTTCTTGAGCCACCCACACTTGAGAATTGAGAAAGAATCAACTCACTCTAAGTTATTAACTATTTAATCACCATCTACATGGACACATCATATGTCACCTAGTTATATCATTCGTTTTCATACCCAAGGAGGTGTATTCATTAATTTACTCTTTCTCTCATCTCTTTACTTATTATTTTCTCTATTTTTGATGTTTATTAAGGATTTATTCCTTCAATGTATCATTTTAAAGATACACTATGGATCATGCTTCATAGACTCAACCCTAGATTCATGTGATTTACCTATTAGGTAATTATAGGTTCATTTATTTTCATTTATCCTATTCATTTCACTTTTATGCATTTCTAAAATGAAATGGTGGGGGTATATGTAGTCATATAGAATGTCATTTGATTGTAATGAGTGCTACTTGAGACCACCTTGTCCTAGATTAACCTTAAACTTATCTTAGGGATTCTTTTGATCCTTTTTCATATTTTATGTGGGTATATCCCATTCCTAATCATACCAAAAAGTATCTCTAAGCCACACCCTATGCACCTAGGTCCCTTAGTCTCTAACTCCTACCACCTGGACATTAGCATTATACTTTTGACACTAACACATTGTGTTATTGACCTAGGGACCACACTAATTTCCCTTAGCTCCTTACTCACCCAACATATATATTTCCATTCTAAAAATAACTCCTATGGTTTGAATATAAATATTTCACATCTTGACAAGAAATAGAATGTTATATATACACCACTTTCATTCACTTATCCACTATATGGAAATTAGATGAAAATAAACTTTAAAATAGTGGTGCAAATCAAGGTCATCGATCCCTATTCTTCCTTACTTATACATACACCCATATATAGTATCCCAAAGATCAAGTTACTTATATTTTAAATCTCAAGTCACACTCAAAGCACTCAAACTAGCACCTATACTAGCATTCACTTACACTTTCATTAGCACTTAGATTGGGAGAACTACATTGGACTTGATTACCTTTGGAGGTATTGGTATGTAAGCAGTGCTTAGCACATGGGGTTTTGAGGTCACATAAAACCTACCATAATAATTACACTCTTTTTTTCTTGTGCTCCTAAAATACCATATAAACATATAGGCCTAGGGTTTTGCATTCAAATTAGTCAAAATATGGAATAGAATATGAATAAACATCTATTTTGTGCCCCTCATATAAAATCATTATTTCCACCAATGTGGGATAATGATCCTTATATAACACCATTATTGTCACCCATTATGGATATTGATCCTCCTAAAACACAGTTATCCCTGCCCATAGTGGCTAATGAGATTCACATAGCATAGTTATAATTAATTGTTAACCTAGAGGAAGTATACATCAAAAACTTAGATACATATTCTGAGACCACCATAGAGGATAACATATAACCCATGAATATTGATTATTATTTATGTGGATTGATCTTCACACTAGTATGCCTTGGAGAGTATAGAGATGATTCTAGGGAACTCAAACCATTAACTACACATCCATCACCACTAGTTCACACACACACACACACACACACACACACACACACACACACACACACACACACACACAAGCCTAGATAATCACTCACTTTTAGAGGTAGATTATTTTATACACTCAATACATATGGTTACATATATGGATATGGATCAAATTATCTATATTTATGTAGGCAGTAAACATCATAGATGATACCATATTCTATAAATATTACTTGATAGAGGATTGATGGCACTACCCATAGTTCAACATGGATCTATTAGAAGATTATCACATCATGATGATAGATCCTTTTTACATTTCCATAGGATTACCAAACATGATACAGATATATTTTCAACATTATAAAAAAACTATATAAGCTAAAGGCTTAGGGTACTATCCAGATTACACACCCTCTACCTCCACTAGTATAGGCACCATGGTGGACTCTTTACCAACACTGACATTCATGAAATTATCCCTTGACTATTAAGGCCTTCTCCAAGGACCAATACATCTCTCATATTGTTATATATGAGTATTTTGATCCCCACACTTATATATTAGAGTTCTTACAACACATAGGACATCAAGAGACTTAGATAAAAAATGTTATACATTAATAAAACTCCTTAGGCCATATCACACTATCATTTTAACATGTCCCAAAGGTGTTCAATACACTAATATTTTTCATGCAAACAAAAACTTATACATAAGTTACACTTGGTAGTACATGGTTACAGGCAATGGATGCCAAGTTGATCAGATAGACAAATGCTTAGCTTTTAGCTATGAGGGACATTATTCACATTATACATGATGGCATAGATGAGAATCATATATTTCATATAGATATCTAGTAATCCAATGTGTTTTACCCTATAACTATGAGGGAGACTTATTATATAGTAAATTAACATGCCATTTGGATGCATATAATCTGGAATAATGTAAGGATAAGGTTATATTTATACCAACATGGTATGGTGATCACAATAAAGATGATTTATTTAAGTTTGGTATCTTAGGGCCTATTTTGATCCTTTCTAGATTATGTGTGGGTCCATCCCATTCCCAATCATAACAAAAGTATCACTAAGCTACCCCCTACGCACCCAAGTCCCTTAGTCACCAACTCTTACCACTTGTGGACATTAACATGGTACTTTGGACATTATTGCATTATGTTATTTACCTAGGGACCATGCTAGTGTCCCTTAGCTCCTTACTCCCCTAGAAACTATCTTTACATTCTAAAAATTGCTATTAAGGTTTACATAGAACTATTTCAAATCTTGATAAGAAATAGAATGTTATATATACACCACTTTCATTAGCCTATCCACTATATGTAAATTAGATGAAAATAATTATAAAACAATCTCAAAAATAGTGGTGTGAATCAAGTTCATTGATCCATATTCTTACTACCTCTGCATACACCCATATATAGTATCCCAAAGATCAGATTACTTAGATTTATAATCATAAGTCATACTCAAATCACTCAAACTAGCACCCATACTAGCAGTCACTTATATTTCCATAAGAACTTAGATTGGGAAAACTACATTGGAATTGATTCCCTTTTGAGGTATTCATATGTACATAATCGTTAGCACATGGGATGTTGAGGTCATGTACAACCTACCCTAATAATTCCACTCTTTTCTACTTGTGCTCCTAAATTATGCTAATAAACATGAAGGCCTAGGGTTTTGCATTCAAATTAGTTAAAATAGGGAATATACTCTAAATAAACATCTTTTCACATAATCAAAGACTCCCCAAAACTAATAAAAGGTACAACTAAAATATCATTATCCCTAATTACAAAAGGACACAACCATGACCCAGAAGATGTTAACATAGTGAAATACCATATAGGGGTTTTTGATATTTTCTAATAGGGTTTTTTATTCCTATTTCATATTCCCAACACATGACATAGTTCCTAAACTAGTTTTCAACCTATTATTCATCCATCTCAATCAATTTCCAACTAAGCAAATCTATTATAGTTTATTTTGTATTTATAAAATAATCAAAACAATCAATTATTATATAAATTAGAGATATAATTATTACATATTTATTCCCTGATTTATTATGCCATTTATTTAGAAAATTAGGGTTTTACATTCCATAATCCCCTTAAATTTTAAATTACTAAGCTAATAACATAATTAAGACCCTTTTATTTTTGTAAGGAAATAAAAGAGGATGTGATAGAATTTATATCGAGATGCTTAGAATGTCAGTGAGTTAAGGCTAAAAATGTGCATCTAGTTGGGTTGTTGTACACACATTTCATACCAAAATGGAAGTGGCAAACTATTAGCATGGACTTTTTTTAAGGATTGCCTGTCTAGAAACTATCATGACATGATTTTGGAAGTTGTGGATATACTTACCAAAGTAGCTCATTTCATTCTAAGTAATCTAAAAATTGGTGAACTAATTATAAAAAAAGGGTTTGCAAAAGAGGTATAAATATTGAATGAGTTTCAAAAAAATATCATTTTAGATAGAAGCCCTAAGATGACCTCAAGGTTTTGGAAAAATATCAATTCAACTTTGGGTACATAGCTGAACTTTAGTAAAACTTAGCATCTAGAAATGGATAGGAAAGCAAAGAGAGTAAATTAGGTTTTATAGGATGTATTACATCGACCAATAATAAAAATAGGAGGAATACCTACCATTGGTTGAGTTTACTTATAATAACTCATTCCAATCAGATTTGAAATGACTCCTTTTGAGGCATTGAAAGGTAGGAGGTTCAAGACACCAATCAAGTGGGATAAATTATAAGATAGGTAAATTTTAAGGGGAAATTATGTCATTAGGATGATAACATATTTTACGGGGAAGGATGTCACATCCTATCCCACTCTAAAAATACTATTTAAGTATTAGTATGGGATATATAACTAATGATTTTTAGTTTTTAGTTTTATGTTTAATTGGGATATGTATTTTGTATGATTGAAATTCATATTATTTATTTTTCATGAATAATTATATTGGAGTACATTTGCATATGTTTATACCATCTTCTAGGATCATGTTTACTATGATTTCATTTGTAAATGATTTGCATTACAAAATTTTATTGATAATTATATATTCTAACTATTTGATACTTGTTTTAATCTCAAACTAACAAGATTTTTTATTGAGGTGGTTGCATGAATGTTTTACCCTCACAAGTATTATAGAGGGAGAGTATCATAGGAGAGGGGTACATATATCAACATTGACGATTGAGAAAATTGAATTGAACCTACACACAACTCATTCTTATTTTATTATATGAAATGAATGTTAATCAATATTTTGCTAAATGATGAATTTTTCTTTTATTACTTATCCTTGTAACAAATAAGGCATGATTGCTTGTATAAGTTCACCACTTGTCTTGATTATCATAGTTTTTGAAGTTTAATAATTGAGTGGTTTTGTTTCATAAAATATTTATAGGAACTAAAATATATTATGATAACTTTAAATGCATTCTAGTTGGTAGAAGTATTGAATTTTTTTTGACCCTATTTAATTATTTATGTTATGCCCCTTTTTGGTGACCTAACAAAGAGTAAAATTAGGGTGGAAGTACCAAAAAGTAATATAATTAAAAAAGGAACTTTAAAACTTTGGATTTTTTTCGTTAATGGTTAGTAACAAACACCACAAAATTAAATAAGGAGGAAATTAGGTTTTTGGTTTGTTGTGTTAACTTAGTGATTCATAATGATGGATAAATTGCATGTGGTAACCATGCTATAAATTTAATGCATGGATTTTGAGTTACCAAGATTAACATGAAAATCAGGTGGAAATGGAGGCAATTCATAATGGAGAACTTGTAGTTTAGTTAGGGAGAGGACTAGTCATGTAAAACATGGATAGGGTCTTGGAAAAAAATAAGAGGAGCAAAAGAGATGAGAATGGAAACACAATAGAGATGGAGGGTAATATATCTCAAATAGAGAGGAGAAAAGATATCATTTGACACATTGAGATGACAACCACCATATAACCAAGATAATTGAATTTGAGTTTATAATTTTTATTATTGATTATAGACTTAGTTGGAAATATAATGTGGTTTTTATTATGGGTTTTAATATATTTCATCTGAATGTGTGAAATGGTATATTTTTGTTATTTAGAACATGGGTTATAGGTTTATAGACCTACGAGATGGAAATAAATTCCATCCACATGCCTATAAACATGATGTTGAACACGTTTGTGTGATGAAAACTAAATTTTATTAGTAAAAAAATACTTTAATAAAACTAAGGGCTTTAGCTATAAAT
>JARHVA010006228.1:427500-607500 GCA_037957365.1 Torreya grandis | reverse complement strand
AACCTCATTTTTTTTCCAAATATTTCAAATCCATCTTTTCAAACTTCCACTTGACCAAGGTAAGAATTAAGTCTTTATCTACACCACAAGAGGTCTGTATCCACAAAACATAATACACATAGTTTATATATTTTCTATCTTTATGCTTTACTTTTCTGTCAATTATTTACATATATTAAATCTCACAAATAACTTATTAAATTTTTTATTAAATATTTACTTATATCACTTAAAACCTTCCACTCTATCTAAATAGGGAATCACCAATTGTATGCATAAGGTTTCATCTAAAACAGGGTAAAGGGTCTATCTTTTACAGTTTGATTAAGCACCATTACAACATCATTTGAATATAGTCATTTTTAAAAATTTCCTTATCAATATTTTCATGTCATGGAATATTCATTTTATACATATTATCTAAGGAGGAAAATTCATTACCTTAGTATTCAATGTTATTACCTACAACTATTTCTTGATCATCACCATCAAATCAACCACCTACAACTTCATGTAAGAATCCACATTTACATGATTTAGGAACTTATCCAAGATATTATTAAATTTATTCAATCACATTATATGAATTTAAAACACATAAATATATTTTTATGTATTTATTATAATCTTCCCTACTACAAAATAGTCCACTTATGGACTTGAATTCAAGTTTGAGGAGTATTGCTTTTCATTCTCACTTTAAAAATTCCTCTCCTCCATATTTCTTAGATATACCTCTCCCCTATGCCATTATACAATCCAAATGACTCTCTATCTCTCCCTATTTTCAGGGTAGGCTTATAAAGTAGTTACAAAACCACTTCTTGATCTTAAACCCAACATACAAGAGTAATCTTTCATTTTCTCAAAAAATGGCATTTCAATATTCTAAACATGAAAGTTACTATGATATATTTATTATGACTTGTATGGCCCTTATAAACATAATTTTCTCACCTAACCTCATCAATACATGTATACTAACCTCTAAGACTCACTTGCCATATTTGAATTTTTAAATGTCTAGTTTTGGAGGGAAAACTCCAAACCCCTCAAAACTAACCCATAAGATTCCTAGAGATTCCAAATGGATGCCAAGGACCTAAATGGACCTAATAAGGTCCTTAAACTCATTGAAACCATATTTTGACTAGATTTTGACCTCTACATTGACAAATCACAAAAAAAGTGTTCCTTGACTTGATGCTCCTACGTCATACTCCACAAGAAGGAGAAAAATTAAGAATACATATTTATTTCATGAATTAAAATTGATATTTTAAGGGTCCTTCATTATCAACATGCTACTGGTCCTTTTTTCTATTTCTATTCTTCTTGCCAAATGCTTGCTCTTCTTCTTCTTGGCCTTATCTATTCTTTGTATCCATTCATCCTCCACTTATATGAGGTACTCCCATTGCTTTAGTTATTTATTTGATGCATATTTCACCTTTTACCTATCATTTGGAACCTATTCAAACTAAAATTCAATTAACTTGTATACATTTTTCTAGACTCCTTATGCCTGTTTCATGGCTTCTTTTCTCCTCAATCTCACTTTTGGCTTGCTTTTCTAGAGTATCTTGCTTCTTGTTCATGATCTAATATTCGTCATGAGGATCTATTACCTTATAATTCATGTTAAATATTATAATTTTTCCCATTTTACCTTTTCTCACTACCACTACTTCACTTTCCTTTTCTTTTTTATACCTTTGCCCATCATCTTGCTCACTATGCAATAGTAATTTCTTGTTCCATTGATCCTCTTCATAGTGCATCATGATTTAACCAACCTTTGGTATCTAACATCCATTTTTACCAAAGTTAAACTTAGAATTATCTTGACCAATTATTAAACTCACCTTATTTGCCTCTTCATAACTCATTTGCTTGATTGCTTTCTTGCCAATTTGTATGTCTTCTTGTACTTCTCTTTATTGCTCCTTTTTTGGTGTTCCTTGGGGTTCTTAATTAAATTTTACCTAATTTAACTCATCAATGTTAATATAATTTTATGGAATAAACATGTCCTAAAACACTCTCAACTCCTCTTACAAATTGAATTCATCAATCTCCTCCAAATTCTCATCAAACTTTGGTTTTCTTTGTTCATGATTGTCTTGGGAAGCTTCTTGTTTGTCTTCTCCTTTATTTTTTTATAATATTATAATCCTACTCATGGTTCATAACATTATTTTAAATCACTATTTGACGTGATTCTTCCTCATCTTACCAAGCTATACTTTCATCCATCAGTGTCATGGATTCTATGTACAAGAAATCTTCACTGTTAGAGTCAAAGTCAAACATACCATCACATATCACACTTGAAAACACATCTTGAAAATACTTATCTTATATTATGAATTATTTTAATTGTTCAAATGGCTGTACCTTCCCTTCACTTTCTTTGTTTACTTTCACCATCTCTCTCATTTTCTTTGTGAGCTTGTCATCTTCTTCAACCTTCATGCTTTCTTGGAATTCACTTATCATGTGATCCTCATGTACTGTTACCTTTATTTTTTAAACCCATTTATTTAATTGTATCTTCTTGGTCTATCACTTTAATCTATTTGAATCACTCTCATGCCTCATACCTTTGCTTTCTACCATGCCAACTTGGTATTCTTTTCCATTTTTTCTTAGTTTCCATACTTGTGTTTTCTTTCCATTCATGATTTTACTTTCTTTGACCTCTTACTTGAGGTTCTCTTATTTATTATTATCACCTACTTGTTTAGGAAATTTATTCCATACATATACATGCCATTTATTTTTATTGAGGGATAAAATCTATCTTTATTTTCCTCAAGCTACATATTAGCTTTGCCTTCTTCATATATGTAATCAAATTCAACATTCAAACACTGATTTACCTCCAATTGTAATTGATGTAATCTTATATCTTCCTTGATGTCTTCATGGGTGACCCCAATGTCTTATTTACATTTTTATTCTTTTGTTTCATCTACTATGCATGGGAATGCATCATAGAAATCCTCTTTCTCTTCATTTTCATCTTTTGGAATACTCTCAATCTTCAACACTTTGTCTTCTTCATGAAGTTATTTATCTTTGTCATTCTCTTGCCATTTGATAAGTAGTGTTCTTGGCCCATTATTCATCATAATTGAGGCTTCACGCTTGGAATTCATCACTTTCTTCTTCATACCTCATAAAACAAACTCAAAATAAATGTTAACATATAAAACTAGAGACCACATAGTCTCTTTGAATGCATTTGACATAGGCATTGTCCATCTTCTCTTCTTATCTTCAATATTTTGTGATCTCCTTGACACTTATTTCTCATTTTTTTAATATTAAATGAGAACTATATTCTCAACTTATCTTTATTGTTTCTCACTTGGAAACATCTTATTTTTCATGTCTCTTTGGGTTCCCTTCTGTATCTTATACTCTTTCTTCAAGACACTCTTTTTATGCCTTCTTCTTTTCATGAGTGACTCTATTGGCCACTTCACCTTTATATTCATACTCCAACCACTCCTTTTACTTTCTTGTTCTCTCATGAGATTCAATATGATCTTTACATTATAAAATCTCTACCCCAAATCTTTTCTTATCTCTTTTACTTCTTTATCTATTTCCATCTTCCCCGTTTCTCTTTTCTTTCTTGGCCTATTTAGACCTTTATCTTAGTAATTATATCAATCTTTCCTCTTAGACTTCTTGTGGGAATTTAATCTTCTTTATTCCTCTATCTAAGATCTCTTGTTAACTTTCTTGACTTTGTTTTGGAGTTTCTTATCTTCCTCTTCTCTCTTTGAGATTCAATGCTCTCTTTTCCCTTCATCTCTTCTAGCCTTATCTTGAATAGATTCTTTTCCTTCTAAAAGGACTTTGGGGATTTATAAATTTAATATATCAATATTAACTAAAATATTCTTCCTTTCCAACCTCAATATATCAGACCTATAACCTCTCTCTTATCTCAACACCCTACATGTTACTCCTCATGCACATCTCATACCATGATATCTTTATCTCAAATCAATAAAGTGGAATGAATTCAAGACACAATGTTTTACCCAAGAATAATTTGATATATCTTATACCAAATGATTCATAGGAATCAATTATAATTCCTCATATACATCCTTATCTTCTATCAAACCCAACTGGCCATGTATATTTGATGGTTTGATCTTGATTGTCCTTGCTTAGAATCAGTTGCACTCTCTTATTAATCAATGGTTTTGTTAATAACCTTGGATGAGACATATTATTTGAGGTTTTTTTTTTTGATGTTAATATATATTTCACTTGAGATTCACATTTTATTTCTACCTCACACTATTCATTTATCTCATAAACCTGATTCCAATCTCTTTTAGTTGCTTTCGAGGCACCTTCTTAGGTTCACAAGGATCAAATATCACTCTAGGTTCCAAGATTTTAGTTATAATCCTTGAATATATAAAAATGATCAAAATATGTATGTATTATCCTTTTAAAAAAAAATTAACCTACTTCACCTTTATGTACTAATCCTAAGGCTCATCTTGCTACCCTAAGACTTATAACATTTCCTTATGCAAATTTTATTTGTTTGAACAATTTTATACCTTTATTGAAGACATAGAATTATTTAATATCTCCTTTTATAATCCTTAAACCCCTTATTAATTTTCAAAATTCAATTCATTCATTTAAACCATCTACTAGACTCCTCTACTCCCCAATTAGCCTCTTCTGGGCCTTATTAGTCCCTTATTTGCCTCTTCATTACTCAAATTCAAACTTGTATGAATTTTAAAATTATAAGACCAAAATAATAATTTATATAATTTTTAATTTGAATAAAATATAAATTTTTATCCAAAATGGATGGTTAAATCTTCCTCAATCACCTTAACCCTATTTTTAGGGTTTCTTAGACCATGTCTAGGTTGAGAACCTTCAAATTTACATATATTTTATTGTATAGGGATTAAAACACTATAATAAAACTTATAAGTAATTTTTTGACATTTTTCACCTATTTTAATAGGTGTAACCCTTAAAATTTATCCTTCTCATGGTTAAATTTCAACTATCTCAGTTGATTGAGCACATTTGGTGACTGTGCACAATAAGGTTAGTGTACCATTGTATTTGCATGACATTTAAATATATTTTCAATATTAAATAATTTATATACCTTAATTAATCCATTTAAAACCATTATAAACAATATAAATGTTATTGATCAAGACATATGCTTACTTGCTATCTAACTGAGCACAACAATCTAACCTTCCACAAGCCTGTAGCCATAATAGGGTTTCAATCTCTCTCAAGAGCCTTCAAAGTTTCCAATGGAATTATATACTAATTTAATGAAATTTAAATCTATTAAAATAATTTTTTAAATTATTAATTAAGAATTAGTGTAAAACATGTCCCTACATTCCCCCTTATTTATTGATTATGCAAACAACTAGCCATCTACAAATCTGTACTAGTAACAAAGATCATTTAGATTATTTTCAAATATCCTTGAATTACTATAATGGGTTAAAAAACTAATTTTTTTTTAGAAATATTTAAAATCCATCCATTAAAAGTTTCCACTTGACCAAGACATGAATTAAATATTTATCTACACCACAAGAGGATTGTATCCACAAAACAAAGCACACATGGTTTATATATTTTTTTACTGTCTTTATGATTTAATTTTATATCAGGTATTTCCCTCTAATAAATATCACCATTAAATTTTTAACTTTGTCTTAAATATTTACTTAATAAACTTAAAACCTTTCACTCTATCTAAATATGGAAGCACCAATTATATGCATAGGGTTTCATTTAAAATAGGGTATAGGGTCCATATTCTATAGTTTTGACTAAGCACCATTACAATATCATTTCCCTATAGTAATTTTTTTTTATTTCCTTATAAATATGTGAATGTAATTGAATAATAAGTTTTATGTATGTATTATCTAAGGAGGAAAACTCATTACCTTAGTATTCAAAGTTGTTACCTGCAACTATTTCTTGATCATCACCATCCAATCAACCACATGCAACTTCATATAAGATAAAAATTTTACTCAATAACATTATATTAATTTAGCACACATCAAACTATTTTTCTTTATTTATTATAACCTTATCTTTTACCAAATAGTCCACTCATGTACTTGAATTCATGTTTGAGGAGTATTGCATTTCATTCTCACTTTTAGACTTCCTCTCCTCCCTCTTTCTTAGATATATCTCTCCTATATGAAATTATACACCCCAAATTACTCTCTCTCTCTCTCTCTCATCTCTCTCTCTCTCTCTCTCTCTCTCTCTCTCTCTCTCTCTCTCTCTCTCTCTCTCTCTCTCTCTCTCTCTCTCTCTCTCTCTATTTTCAATGTAGGCTAACAAAGAAGTTAAAAAAACCACTTCTTGATCTTAAACCAAATGTACAAATAACAATATATAAATTTAACACACATCAAACTCTTTTTATTCATTTATTATAACCTTCTTTATTACGAAATTGTCCACTCATGTACTTTAATTCATGTTTGAGGAGTAATGCATTTCATTCTCACTTTTAGACTTCCTCTCCTCCCTCTTTCTTAGATATATCTCTCCTATATGAAATTATACACCCCAAATCTCTCTCTCTCTCTCCTCTCTCTCTCTCTCTCTCTCTCTCTCTCTCTCTCTCTCTCTCCTCTCTCTCTCTCTCTCTCTCTCTCTCTCTCTCTCTCTCTCTCTCTCTCTCTCTCTCTCTCCTCTCTCTCTCTCTCTTCAATGTAGGCTAATAAAGAAGTTAAAAAACCACTTCTTGATCTTGAACCCAATGTACAAGAGTAATCTTGCATTTTCTCAAAAAATGTCTTTTCAATGTTCTAAACTTGAAATGTACTAAGATAACTTTATTATGACTTGTATGGCCCTTAAAAAACGTAATTTTATCACCTGGAATCATCAATACATGCATACTACCCTCTAAGACTCACCATATTTGAATTTTCAAAATGTCTATTTTTGGATGAAAAAATTCCAAACGCCCTCAAAACAAACCCTTAAGATTCCTAGAGACTCCAAATGGACTCCAAGGACCTAAATAGACATGAGAAGGTCATTAAAATCATTTAAACCATATTTTGACCAAGTTTTTACCTCCACATTTACAAATCACAAAAGTAGTGTTCCTTGACTTTCTACATCAAATAGGGTAGATGTTGGTTATGAAACATTTATAGGCTCTACTTGTGTATTAATTAAAATATGAAATTTTTTCATATTAAGGAAATTATGGAAAAATTTTAGAATGGATAAGTGGTCATTAATTTATATAATAAAATTATTTTTATGAGTTATTTTAAGACTCATTAGTTTTTATTTTTGACTAAGTTTTATAGCATCAGATATATATGGATTGTGTTTGAGAGGAAAGAGAGATATGTTGTATTCTTTAATTCTTTTTCTATCACTTTATGAATTTATGGTATAAATGTGTAAGAGCTTAGACATGACTTTCATGAGTTTTAAAATAATGATATTTTTAAGAGATGATTGTTTATTCCTTTCATTAGATAATTACATAGATTTATTGTATGTTGTAATATGTATTATTATATCATTATTTATTTATGAGAAATAATTGGCATATTACATATGATAATTTGTGACAGATATATGAGAATGTTGTATTGAAACTAATATATCTACTCCCTTATATCATATTATAGTTTAGTGATTCATTAGGAGAGAGTTTGTGTGAGTGTAATTGACTAAAATCTATGTGAGATTTGATTTCTATAATAAAAAATTTGGCCAAAGTAATGTATAGTTAACACATGTTTATCCCATTATACTTCATATTTTACATGTGTATGTTAATTTAATATTATATAGAGGATTATTTTTTATGGTATATATTACTATTACATGTATTTTTGATTGTACACACATTGGTTTTGGTTAATTTCTTGATATCCACATTGTTCTTAACTTCCCCTTCATGAAGGGTAGGTCCATTCCTAGTGGGGAGGTCTGAAGGAGGCTAATGGTCTATGTTTTCTGGTAATCAATCATATGATGCTCTATCTATTAATATATTCAACCATTTGGGATCATAGTCATGGCTATATATGTCGATCATTGATTTGTTTGTGAGGCTCATTTGTACAGTTGTACATGTTATGTTGTATATTTGAATTTATACTAAAAATTTAATGTGTTACATTATTATTGGATGAATAGTCAACACAAAAGTGGCTATCAGATTTGTAATTATTTTTTGAATATTGTGACATCAAATATTATGTTCTTATTTATATATTTATTATGGATTATATCAGTGATTTGATGTAGATGACTCTTTCCACTTTATTTATGAAAAATAATCATCTTGAAATCTATTATAGGTTATTTGAAAACTAAATGAGTACTTATATTAATTAGTGAGTTGATACATTTTTGTATTTATTAATTTTTTTTATTTTTTTTAGTTAAATAGTAAATTTAAAAATATCCATGGATTATTTTATAAGTAAACTATTTAGATAAAATAATTAGTGTGACTTTATGTAACCCATATAGGATCCTAACATTGTGGTATCATTGCAAAGGTTTAAAATTAGACCTAATGAGTCCACTACTCTTAATCTATTATGTTAACTTAAATTAGGGGAATGGGATGACATAAATTTAGTCATTAATGGATTTAAAATGCAAACCCTTAAGTTGATCCTAATCAAATAGTAGTAGAACAAGTTCTAAAACTTGATCAAATACTCATTGTCAAGAATGAGACTAAAGATAGGATAACAACTCTAGTTTGATAAATTTATAGACTTGAGGAGGAAGATGAAAATAGTTTCTAGAGTAATAAATTGGTGATCAATAAGATCCTTATGATTATGTGCATGATCAAGGTCATCAAGAGCAAGAGCTCAAGTAGATGTAGAGATTATGCATGATATGAAGAAGGTAAACTCACCCAAGTTTGATGGTGTGATATTGGGTGATGGATTTGAGGCTTGGATCATTAAAATGGAAAAATAATTTAAGATTTGGAATAATTTTAAGGTGCCTAAGGATATTTATGGAGATTATCATATGGTAGGTGAAGCAATAACTTGGTGGGATAATAAAAAGATTGAGATAAACCTTGATTCCACTACCACTACTTGGGAGTAGTTTTTGACTCTTTTTATAACATGATGGCTTCCTCAACTATACTTTGATAAAAGAATTAATATATTTTTAAAATATGAAGCAATGGGATTTTTCGATAGATGAATATTATGACAAATTCAAAAATATATTGAAGTATGTTTTACATTATCATAAAGATGAACTTTTATAGATCAAGAAGTTCATTATGGACTTAAAAACACAAATTGTATGTGAAGTGGATATGGATGGAACATACACTATGAAATAGGTCTTTGAAAAGGTAGTTAAGTAAGAAAAAAGGTTGAAATCACTTATTAAGGTCAAAAAAAAAATTCAAAAATAAGTTTGGAAGCTAAAAGACACCCTTCAACAAAAAGAAATAGAAATGAAAAGGGAATTCCAATAATTGATTTAATAGCTAGAATACAAGATTTAGTAATGTTTTAGGTAACATGAAACTAGGAAGTAGTTTTAGAGAGGGATTCAAGGGTGTTAATTAGGATAAGAAGAAGGGACCACCTAATGGATGATTTACATATGGAGGAGATGATTGTGCTAAGTATTATCCTTGGTGGAATATAGATGGTAGAAATAATAATTTGTCCACTTCTACATCACAATAGGGGATATTTTAGCATTCTATTAGTTGACAACCATCAAGAATAATTTTAAGCCTCTCCCATTTAATTATTAGATACTTTGTTTGGGAAACCTAATTTTTTTAATAGATAAAAGAGCCATTAAATGTTTTATCTCTCCTAGTATGTTAAAAGAATTATTTATGAAAGTTGGTTTTAAGGCAAATTCTTGGTTTGTTCGGTATGGGAATGAACCTAAAGTCATGTTTAATAGATGTCTTGTTAAGGCTCAAATAAAGTTGATAGACTTCACTATAGCGTTTGATATTTATGTAACACCACTAGGGTCATATGATGTGATCCTAGGAGTGAATTGACTATCTAAACACAACCAAATTTGGTTATTTTATTAATAAGGTTGAGTGTTTATATGATTTGGAAAATCAAACCCAAATTGAAAGAGATCAGATAGAATTGAAACTTAGGCAAATTTTATCCATTTGGTTGAAAGGGCTCAATATAAGGGATGTCAAGTTTTCCTAGTCAATATGGATGAAATTGGTGAAACTAAGTAACATTTAATATAAGACTATCCTTTTCTACAAGATTGTTAGGATGTTTTTCTAGAGGAATTACTGAGACTACCTCTCAAAAGGGAATTTTATTTAAAAATTGATATCATTCTAGGGTAAAAATTATAATTTGAGGATCCATAGAGAATGAAAAAAATTGAGTTAATCAATTGAAAGGTACAACTTCAAGAGATGTTGGGCAAAGAGTTGATTCATGCAAGAGTTTCACCATGGGGTGCACTTGCAATATTTTTAAAAATGGGCATAACCCTTCATCTATGCATTGAATACCAAATGATAAACAAATAAATAATAAATAACATCTATCCTTTACCTTATATTGACCATCATTTTTATTAAATTCATGATGCAATAATATTTTCAAAAAATGATCTTCATTTTGGGTACCATAAATCAAGAACCAGATAGGAAGATATTTAAAAAACATTTTTTGTACCTTTTATGGGAATTAAAAGTACATAGTGATTCCTTCAGATTAATGAATGCACCTAATACGTTTATGGACCTCAAGAATAGTGTGTCTAGATTGACCTGTTATCAATTGGAAGTGATACCCTTGTGAGAATGTGTGCCACTTCCCACTCCTACTAAAATAATGGAATATCTACTAAGTGTGGGTGATATTAAGATGGATAAAATCTCTATATATATGGATGATTCCCTTAATTCACTCACTAAATTTGATCATAATCCTACTAACTATTGATTTATTTACTAAGGGAAAGAGTGAAGGTATAACGCTTGCACTAGAATTGACAAGAAAAAATTAAAATAAAGGTGATGCACCAATTTTTATGACCCATTTTAATTTAAATTGAAAATCTTATTAGTAAGGAGAGTATCCTTCACAAATTATCTTCACTTCATTTATATGGCTTGTACAATAGTGTTTCACGTAAAGGACTTGAAAACACTCAATCTTTGCATAGAAGGAATGAAATATTATTGAATTCACATCCAAACATAGACTGAGATTAAACCTAGATAGTTAGCATGACATGTATAAACTAAAATATGTTATAATAATGTACAAAAACTAGACACTAACATATTAAAATTGTTGATTCACAATGTTATATCAATAAAAATCACACATACACTTCACACAACTTGAAAATGGAGGAAAATAGCTTCTTATTTATTTAAAAGGTATAGTAAAAAATTTTGATATCCTTTTAGAATAGACAAATATAAAAGGTGACATGTCATTCTTAAAATGATTATACAATATAGAAGTGATAGAGGTGAGGGGAGACAAAATAGCCCCAAAATAGGGATGACTCACTTTTCATTAACCTTTTCAACTCCTACATACTAATTCCTTTATTTTATCATTATTTCCTCCTTAAAACTATCATAAGGGTAAATTTTAACTTTATTATCAATATTGAATAAGTATTGATCATTAATTGGATTTGTTTGACCCATTAAAGTTCCTAAATCTTTGCTTATATTTTGTATATCCTTGGTTGTATGTTCTCCTTGATGAATAAGTCACATCCTTGAAATAGGTCTTCAAGTATACATTAATTATTCCATTGAATACTTCTCTTCATCCATTTATGAGGTATTTACACCTTGAAATGGTTATTAGAAGACTCTCCAAGCATATTTGACCATTTCTCCTTAACTTGGCGTACTAGAGGAAAAGGTTTCCTTAAAAATGTCAAAGATTCTTTAAAGCATTTGAATGTTATTTAAAACTAAATTTTGACATTTAATTATCCTAAAAATTGTGTGAAGGTGAGAAGTAACCTTGAAATTCACTTTGAAGAGTTTTTATGCATTAACTTGGTGATTTGATCATTTGAACTCCTTTTGCAATGTGGTGTAGGAGAGAAAAACCTAGTTTTGATTTCAATAAGGTAATTTTACTGCATGGATGGCCTCTAAACCTTGTATTATACCTAAGAAAACACACCTATATCCATCAAACCCTCCATAATATGTGATTTTGCTCCATTAGCTTGATTTTCTCCATATTCCTTGTAGCCCTCAAAACATGTAAGGATCCTCATGCAGTAGAATGTATAGATTTTAATAGATAAATAAAAGAATATTTGAAGAAATTATATCCCCTTATATATTCATTCCAAGTTTTAGGACCTAACTCTTAGTGGAAGTGTCTTTTTAAGCCCATTTCTCTCTCTAATTAGGTCTCTTTACCTAGAAAACATAAATCTTGCTCCAAAAGTCTTGTAAACATGTGAAAGCTCCCAAAAGTGTCTAATTATATTTATCTGGTCTATTAACATTATCCATTTAAAATTTAAAGTTATAATTCCTTGTGTAGGTGAGTAAACCAAGAAATGGCTATTGGCAAGTCTAAGTGCTTATGCATGCTTTATGAGGTAGTTTGAATGTTTTTCAGGAAATTTGATTATTTTGAGTCTTTTAAATAAATTTTTGAGACCATAAAAATAAATATGGAAATCATTACTTGATATTAAGGTCTCTTATTGTACTCATAGGACTTCATCTAGGATTCTTGGCTTGAAAATAAGGTTTTCTTCACTTTTTGACCAAGTGACCAATTTACAGATCTAGTATAGCATTTTGAGAGACTTGTAAAGGTGTGTGAATAATCATATAACACATATAAAGTAATCATAGGAAAATTAAATTGGATTATAGATCATGTCATACCTTATACCTTCACAAACAAGCCTTTAACTATATATTAAGCCTTGTTTTTTATAATACTATACTTTCACATGACAAGAATGAAATTAAGTTCATTATATTATTAAAATAATTAATGTGAATTAATTTTAAGGGATTTATCCTTCATTAGGTTATTATGCAAGATTTAGAAAGGGTTTAGATATGTATGAGGTCTTAACAATGATTTATAAAGGGCAGGGGTCTATTCCAAGAACCAGTACCAAGATGTGGAATCTAGGGGACTAATATATCACCTATAATGGACATATATAAGCATAAATAATGTTATTATAGTTATGATAAAACATTAGTGACCTCCTCGAGCTCTTAAGAAGGTGATAAAAGTTATTCTAATT
Organism: Torreya grandis; assembly: GCA_037957365.1. Lineage (NCBI taxonomy): Eukaryota > Viridiplantae > Streptophyta > Pinopsida > Cupressales > Taxaceae > Torreya > Torreya grandis. The sequence continues at coordinate 594,165 of JARHVA010006228.1, read as the reverse complement.
ACTCAACCTTCTTAACAATATTTCATACAAGTGTGAGACTTAAATACTAAAAAAATTATATATTTTTGAATTATGAGGACCATAACATAACCTATTGTAAAATATTAGCACCATGTAACTCCTTGGTGAAGTTCTAAGCTCTGCAAATTAGCTTCTCGAGGAGGACAGACTATGTGAGAAGACCAAAAAAGGGTCTCAGGCTTAAGAAACCTTTCCAAACTTTAACCATAAAATAGAGTGACCTTAAATAGGTATAATAAAACCTATAATAAAATTTTAAATTATATTCATTAAGTAGTGGTCTTCAGAAAGGCTCTTCAACTTGAATTACTTATCATGAGGGTTTAAGAACAAACTAGCTAAATTAACCCTAAAGGCCCTATTCAATCCATTTCCTCCTAGTTACACTAGGTTTAAAGTTTTTGTAATTTTTTTTATATGTCATATAAACCTATAATGAAATTTTTTCCATTAATTCCATGTCCCATTTTTACAAAATGTCAATATTCCATAAACAAGCATGAACATTCTTGTTAGGCTTAAAGGTGTAATTGGGAAACTTTGGTTGAGTTTTAAGTTTCTCAAAAGGAAAGTACCCTATATTGTCTTCACCATGACTCATATAAATCATAAATACTTAAATACATATTTTATTTCATCTCAATCCTACCTAGGACATACAAAATTTACGTCTTCCCTACATAGGCATGTAGATGTCTTGTTGGCAATCAAGGCTTAGAAAGGATATTCGATGACTTATTAGTCTTAAAAAATTGTAAATAATACAAAAGTATACACATTATACATCCCTCACATATAAAATATTTGGATCATAAACTCATTCATCTATTCATACTGAATGCTTCTTGATTATAAGTGTATGTTATTTACCTTGATTGTAATTGTTATTAGATATCCCTACTCAGGTCAAAGAGGTATTTGTTTACGTTAGTTACTTATCTAATTTATAAACCTATAGGTTCATATTGAAATAATTAATTAACCCAATTGATACAATTTATACCTGATTATGTACCTATAAGTGCATGTTCTTGCATTTCTTACACATAGGCCTATATGAGGTTCACTAAATATCCTAACTGAGCTTGTCAAGAAACTTTTTGATTTGAAACTTGTAGCTACATCTTTAAACTCTATTTTAGTTTGAATTATTCTAAGGTATATATTTTATTCAATATATATAAACTTATTTATATACCTTAATATCATTCACCTTCATAGTTTCACCCATCACTACAACATTGTACATAATATTGTGTGTAACCTTTCAGCCTACCAAACACACATGTATATTTAAATCTTGTCCTTGGAAATTAAATGTGAGGATCATAGAAGAATTATAATGTCACAAGAGGATCATTTACAATTTACTTTTATTTCCTTAGACTCCTTTTCCTCACACTAAAAAATCATCTACACTAAACAAGGAAAGTAGGCTTGTAGGTTATATGACTATATATGTAGGGTTTAAATGAGTCATGTTTGGATAATTATTTATGACTCTCATTAGAGTCTTTTGAGGACTCTATAAGAGTGTCTTCATGACCTCATACACCTTTTATAAATCAATCTCATCCCCTAATGCACCTCATTCAACCTCATGCTCTTATTAGGCCTAACTATATCATCATGGTTCACATTACAGCTATCGATGGTTATTTGGTCTCTTTGGCCTCTATATAAATAGATGGTGTATGCAATGGGAAATTTGGTAGATAAATAAATCAGTCCTAGATTATAGAATATAAATCCTAGTTACATTTATGATTGTGGATACATTATATATTTAGGATCATGAATTAGATGGATCTTCTACACTTAACCAAAGGATCTTTTACCATAATAAATTCACTAGTGAGGGTTCCAAATCCTCTAATCAAGAAAAACTATGAAATAACCCTAACTAGGTCATATGTTTTCATACTCACTAAAACAATAACAAGTAAAGTAAATTCTAATGTAGTGCTCACCAAATCTTGTGGCACAAAGTGGGGGTAATAAACATAAAAAAGTAAACATGCACAAAAGAAATATACTCATGTCAATGTATATGGAATCCTAATGTGTGTGTGTGTGTGTATACATCCTCTTACAAAGAAATAAAAAAATTATGAATACTTACCTATTAAAATGAACCCATTGAGCCTCAATATCTCCATTGGTGAAGGTGTTTCACAAGAGGTTTTTATGGTATGTAAGGATGACAAGGATAAATTAGCTCTAGGCTACACAATCTATAAATGTATCCCAAAGACTTTTCAATAAGACAAGTTAAGTATATCCAAATAAATTATAAAACCCTAATTTATTCTCCTCAAGTAATATAATGATAAATAGATGCATATCTTCTTCTCTTCTCTAATAAATGTTGAAATAGATATGTTTATATAGGCAGATCTAACCTTACTCCTTTATCAAAGGTTAGGTTGACAAGGATAACTTAATATACCTTGTATTTTTATTGACAAAAACAAACTAGGTCTTGGTCTAGGTCAGCTAGGGGCTTACCTAGACCTTAAATAAGTTTTATTAATTAGAGAACAAAGTTGATGGGGTTGATAGTGTAATGCAAACCATAAAAATGGATTTTAGGCTAGGGAAGGGTTAATGAAGGTATAAAATAACTATATGAAGGTGAAAATAGGAGGAACATATTAGGGTAATATTTTTAAGAGATTCATGTGTAGATAAAAAGTGGTAGTAAGGGATGATAATCATGTGAAGAACCAATGGTCTGCCCATCCCTTTCTTGATGCACCCCTTAAGGAATGAACTAAGATATACTGAGACATGATGGGTTCCATCAAGATAGAAAACTTTAGTAATTTATAAAGTTTTAAAATAGTATGAATATATAAATGCCCCACTCAAAGATTATCATGTGTCACGTAGGTGCAACATGGGGTGGTGCTTTAGCAAAGAACATAGAAACACATAATGCTAAAGATGAATAAAGTGTAGTAAGGAGAATATAAGATAAATGAAAGGATAGATTTAAAAAAATGTATACCTTTACTTACCTTAGAATTTTAGATAAAGAAGGAGATGAAATAAATTTGAAGGTGTCCAATGTAGGGAACATTAGGTGAACCTCTAGAGGTTAGTGAAAAAGAGTGAAAAATCAAAATTTTCACAACATAGACATATAATAGGTGAAAATATTCTCTATGATGTTAGGATTAAAAAACATTTTGTGGTTTGAAAAAATAGGTAGTAGAGACAAAGATATGATCAAAATGAGAAATCTAATGTTAAATGTTTAAGAGGTAAACAATTTTGAATAGTAAATATAAATAAGGTGAAAAATATTCATTTGTTATTTTTACTATTATGAGAAAACAAAGTTCTAAGAGACCTAGTTGGAGACTATAGATCCATTATGGTGAGAAGATGATAGTTGAGATCGGGAAGATACATATTCTCCATAATGAGTGAAACATAGGTAAGCAACTAGAAATTTCAAATTTTTGAATATTTTGATTTGAAATTGAGATAATTATTTAAAATTCACTAGTAAAAAAATATAGGCACTAGAATGAACCCTAAGAAATTTTTAGGTACATTAAGGGTAAAATGGGGTATTGGGTAGGAAAGAGTTAGACCAATAAATGCCTAAGGCATTTATGGTAAATGGTCAAAAGTCACAACTATGGATGAAAAGAGTCAACTAGGTTGACAAAGTTCTCAAGGAAAGGGAGAAAAAAGGGTGACTACATAACAATGAGTCAATTTAGTTATTTAAGAGGGGAGTGATTGTATATTAGTGGGATAACTTAGTTATTTCTAAATGGTCAATGTAATATTACTGACAAAAGATGACTATGTACAATAGCGTAGAGATAGTATCACAAAACAAGGTGGCTAATATAATATTAGATAGGTCGATTTAGTAAAAATTTGACATGTCTAATTTAGTATCCCAAATGAATTAAAGGGATGATTTAGTATTAAATAGGTTGATTATATATAAAATGGAAAAATTAAATCAAACCACATGAGTTGTGTGAAATTTTAAGAATGTATTTTGATTATGAATGGCATGGATATTTGATACATCCTTTTTTATTTAATATTTTATTAAAATGTCAGAGATATTGGTGATTTATCAATGTGACATGGCTACCAAATTTATTGGAGTGGTTGATATATGTGGATAGAGCATGATTAGTTGCATTGGGCCTCAGAGGTATTATGGAGATGAGGCACATCCTTCTAAGTGTTGATCTTGTTATGTTACTTGGAACATGGGAATGATTAGCCAACACTTTTCTATGGGTGGTGGATGGGAATACCATAGAGTTGTGTTTCACATTATAGGATGTCCATGCATCACTTAGACTACTGATAAGAGGGACACCAAATGATCTTGATGATAAATGAACACTAGCTAGGTGGGTGATGTGATTAAATAGGATATACTTGCATTTCTAGGTTAGCCTTTCTGATGTGTATATTACAAAAATTATAGACATTTATAAGGCAATGATGAAACTTGTGATAGCATGAGTGTTATATCAAAATTCAAATGGCAAAGTATCATTATATGTGATATCCTTATATTAGTACACTTTAGACCATAGAGCATTTTATGATTTTGGGTCTATCATATATGTCTAGATCATGCATGATATGCACGAGATGATATCTAGAGGGCATAAGTCCATGGGACTCATGGTTTTGTTTAGTTATTAGATATATGAGAGGTTTCCTATGTATCAACTAGTTGGGCTGCTCCATGTGGTGAATGATAGGTCACCTTAGGTGATGAGATAGTGGTAAGACCAAGTAGCATGGGTCATTCCCCATGTGGAAATTTTATATATGATCACATGATGGAATAATTTTTGGAATCCTTATACACACATTGATACTATTTTTCCTAGTTGGTTAACTATGGTGACATGACTAGCTCAAGTGTGGATCATGGGACACTATAACTAGTGGGTAGAGTCATAACTAGTAGAATGATTTCTAAGGTAGTTTGGACTCCTCCACCTAGTGACACCTATATTAGTGCCTAATTTTTGGGTGTGACATGCTATATATCTTAGGTGGAGATGATGAGGAGGACTACCAATAGTGAGACCTGACATCAGGATATAATGTGTAAAACCATGGATTGGTTGAGCATGATAGCAAGTAGCTAGAAGAGGAGAGGACATAGATGTGAATGTAGTGGGATAGAAAGTACCACAATAGGCAAAAAAATTAAGTGACCACTATGGCCACATCATAGATGGATGCATAAAAATTAAGAGTGGGCATAAGCAAGGGTAATTACATAAGATGACCTAGCTACTAATCTAGGATCGAGCTGATCTATAGGGTAACATCTTAGTAGAGGGTCATGACATGCATGAGTGGTGACTCTTGGATTTGCATTAGTGTGGAGGTATTCTATATAAGAGGTGATTGGGGGATAAATATATGAAGAGACTATGTTTTATGGGTGATCAAATGGGGATACAATGGCTAGTGACACTAGGACTGGTGAGAAATGTTGTAATTTTAAGCTTTGATATAGAATACTAGTTGTACATGATTGTAGTAGATAGATAGATTTTGAGATATGTATATGTGATATATTATCTATTTGGTTATAGGTTTTGCATATCTAGTGAAATAGGAAGTTACATAGGGATCCATGGTTATGTTATGTTTATGCATGATGACATTTTGGATAGCGTAATGGCACCATAAGACCCCACCACACTAGATGACCATATGGTACCATATGCAATAACTAAGTTAAATTGGTTTAGACTAATATGGGAGACTATAAGGTGATTATATATACATGCATACATACATATATATATATATATATATATATATATATATATATATATATATATATATATATATGGTGATGGATTTAACCCATCAATAGGAGTGTGACTAGGAGAATCATAAGCCCAAAAAGCCTTGGCTTAGGAGAGAAATATTATAGAAAAAGGTGCACAAAGTTGTCTTAGTCATTTCTTAGCTTAGTAAAACTAGGTGAAAACATGGGGCATTTACTATGTGCTCAATATTCAAACACTCAAGTTCATCAACATCAATTCACATAAGGCATAGACCTTATGCACTTACCCAAAGTGCAATTGATAAGGAATAAAGGATCATATTGGGCTAGTTCTGACATGGTAGAAGATGTCAATTATGGGACTTGGTCAATTCAAAGAAGGCTTTAATTAAATCTATAGGTGGAAGCCTTTTAGCGACTAATCCTAGTGTCTTATAGGTGCATGCCTTTTATGGACTATGCCTAGTGGTATATAGGCACAATTATTTAAGTGGACTAGTCCTAGAAACATATGGGCATAATCCTTTGGTAAACCAAGCATAACATCATATGGTGCTAGAAGAAAAAAAGGTCTACTTTCAATTTAAGTTCTCATATAGACTCACACTTCAAGCAATGATAGTAACACTTGGCACATGGTATTTATATACTTTATATTTACAAAATTTATAAATGATGTCATTGTCTATTACAAAGATGTCATTAAGATAGTGAACCTAAATAAAACAAAAACTATTGAATAGAAATGAAATTAAATTACAATATTACATCTATTACATAGTTCATTATTAATATAAATGACACATAGACCAAATTCATCATGTTTAACTACAACCATTATTTTCCATTCATCAAAGTTCAAATAAAATAGAGTCATAGTATTTAAAATAGAGTAAATGATTCACTCAAGCTACTTAATAACTCAGAGGCTCATAGATAAGCTTGGGTGCTTACAAATAGATCCTTCATGGCATCTGAGCTATGCGTCAGAATAATTTATATTGGTGGCATTCATCCAAATCAATTTTAATCTACTAGAGATTCATTACACTAATTTTTCATCCCCTTGTTTCACTAGTTTGAGCTCCTTTTATATATTTTTTTAAATATCTCTATTAGAGTAGAATGTATGCATTGATTGCTAGGCTAGAACATTTATAATAATTAATTTTAGATCCATCACCTTATGAACTTCACACTATAATCACCATGTATCACCCAATCATTGAAGATGATCAATAAATCCTATAATTGGTTAGCCATTTACTAGCTAGCATAAGGTATGCACTAAAATCTCTAGCTAGTGACAATATGCCAATAAGTCATCATAAGAAAAATAATTTCCTTATGTCGATTTGGATGTCATGTTGGCATGAATAATTTAATTACCAAAATAAGGGGCCAAACATTATCCAATATAAAATTTCTAGTCCATCCTCAAACTAGGTTGTCAAGGTATTTGGCACATAAAACTTAAGCATGCTCTCCTTAAGCTCTATGCTAAAATCTTCAAAGATATTAATGGAAATATTGATTTATTTATCAGAATTGTTTATTTTGGTTGAGGCATCACTAAGCATAAGCACATCAGTCTTTTCCATCTCCCTTTAGTAGGCCTTTACATTTCCCTTAGCCTTATTCACACTTCCATCTAGGATTATTCCTTAATCATAGTCCTTAATATATAGAGCTAGAAGATTGCTTCTAGGTTCTTGTTGATGTAGTGGATTACAATCAGGGGCAAGATGCCTAGCTCCTGCCCTTCCACACGCAACAATGGAAACTCCCCTCTCACCTATGGGACCAGTAAAGTTGGAGGGGAGAGTCTCTAGATGAGGGCTAGCTCCCTCTAATGTATCTTTTAGGCCCTAATTTCTCCTACTAATAACAAAAAATGTAAAAGGGGGGATAAAAAGGGAGAGAGAGATGCTGAAAACAAATCCTAAGCCTAAAAATAAAAGGTGATACACCAAAAAATGTGATCCATGCAGCTTGAATATACACTTTTCACCAAAAAGAAACACCTATACACTTCATCTAAAGTGAGAAAACCTTCTGCATCAGTGGGTTAGGGGTTTGTGGAGATACAAGGAAGAAATAACTACTAGAGGTGTTTTGGGACACATTGCAATAGCCTATCCACTTCACCTACACTCCTCTAGGGACACTTCTGACAAATCTGTAAAAGGAAACTCAAAAATGCACCAGACATGCTGAAATCATTCTGTAAAAGCATTTATGAATATGACTTAACATAAAATCAAGGCATAGACACATACTAAAGATGAAAAACTCAGAATGGAGGTAAAAATAGCTAAGTTCTGATTTAAGGTAAAAATTTTGGCAGAGGTCTGCCTGACAAGCCCAAGAGATTTTTGGGCATAGTTTTGCCTTAAGGTTAAGAGTGAATCCCTTCTCAAATGAGATTTTTTTAATATATAGGAAGAGGAAGAGAACTTGGCACCTTCTAGGTAATATTTTGGCACCCTTTTCTACAAGTGGCCCATGTGCACTAAACACATTGGGAAGAGGAAGATCACTGCTACTAATGTCATTTCTCAAAAAAGGCCTGCTAGAACCATGCTACATAATCTCCCAAATTGAATTTAGCATTCAAACATTAATGAAAGAACATTTTCATGCCTCTTTTCTAAAAATATACTATGGTTTATCCCCTCATCAATGCCAACTATAGAAAATAGGTCACGCCACTCATCTATAATAACTCACCTTCCCTTCACCACTTGAACTACTTTATCATTTTTGCTCTTTGTCTTCTTCCTACACTTTCAGCCCTCAAGGTGATCTTCTGGTGGGTTGCTACATTCCTTGGGGCTCTTTCCATGATTTGGCGCTTAGGTAGTTTAAAAATAATGGCTACTTCACTACGTTAAATTTGATGTTCACGCGGCTGTCACCCAACGGCTAGTTCATTTGCTTAAATTCGATGGATTTCAGGACATCACCATCCTTGGCAAAAGTCATCAAGTTTTTTTTGTGGCTTTTTTCCTTATGGGTTTTCTATTTTGGGCCTTTTCCCATAGATAAAATTCCACAATAATTGGCTGTTCTTTCTCCTTTTCTTCAAGCTCTTTTAAAGCTCTCTCTACCCTTCGTAAGGGCTTCTAGACCTTCGACTGTGCCCTTTGGCTATCCTTGGAATGTTTCTTTCCCTCTACAAGGGCATTTGGATCTTGAACTACCCTCTACAAGGGATTTTGGACCTTTGGATTTAGGGTGCTTCGTTGAACTGTCCCATTGAACCATTCCATTGAACCAAAATTGGTTCAACAGTTCAATCGGTTCAACTGGTTCAACACTGCATGTTGAGCTGATTGAACCAAGGGTGTCAAACCATTTGCTTTGAGCCACTTACTAAACTAAAGCCTTTGAACCACAATGTTGAACTAACCTATTGAATAAAAAATTGGTTTAATGGTTCAATGGTTCAAGACTACACGCCGAGTCACTTGAACTAAACCAATGATCTGATGACATTGAACCAAGCGATTTAACCGACTACCACTTAAACTTAATCATTGAACCTGGCATTAAACCAAATTATTAAACCAAAGCATTGAACTAGTTCAATGGCTCAACACTACGTGCCAAGCCCTTTGAACCAAATGCCGATGAACCATCCAATGAACCAAGTGTTTGAATGTGCCAATGAGCTATCAATTGAACTAGGCATTGAACCAAGGCTGATTAAACCAAGTGATTGAACCAAGAATTGAATGAAGGCATTGAACCAAGGCATTAAACCAAGTTTAATGGTTCAATGATGCCAACCTTCCTCATGATTTTTCCTCAGATAAGAGCCTAAAGAAGCCTTGCAAAAACCTAGCACTCTTTGAACCAATCCTTCACACGCCAAAAGACTAACTTGCAGAGTCCATAGAAAACTTCTCCTACAGAGTTCATAGATTTAGACCTATAGAGTTCGTAAAAATTCTACAGAGTTCATAGAAATTATCAGATTCATGAAAAATCAAAAAATGAAAATGGCCTAGAATAGCAGGGGTAGAGGGGGACCAATTTTTGGCCTATTGGGCAAAAAAATGGTCAACAAATTGGTGACTCCCAGGGGAAGCATTCATGATATGCTTAAAGACTAGTTGCCTTGCAGTCCATTGGGCATGGAGTTAGATGTAACTTTGAATAAAGTTAGTGATAGCCCCAAAAGATCTGAGAATCAAAACATGAAGCTTTTTACCCCACATGCAAAGGAAAACACACACAAGGCTAAAAACACTACCTATGCAAACTGCACTTAGGGAAACTAGGAAAAGAAACTAAAATAAAACTACTATATACAACTAACTAGGTACATCTACTTTCCTCCTAGATCAAAGGGAAAACTTCTTAAGTCCCTTTCCTAGGTAGAAGACTTATGGTGCTAGGTAAGTAGCTGAATGAAAAGGATAGCTGGTGACCTGCTCCTCTTGCCTACAACCTAGTTTGGCTGATATCTAAGTGGAGATTCAAACATGCTTCCAACATATACGTAATATATTTATTCTTAGAAGCTTTCCTCTTTTTGGTTCTTTAGGTTGGTATATCTCATCAAGAAATCAATTTTTGCTAGCTCATCACCATAAGCCCCTTGATACACACCCTTGACTGGCTTGCTCTCTTCTACCTCATGCTCGAGTTCCATGGTATGACCATCCCCCTTGATGATTTCAAATAAATTATCTTCAGATTCACCAATCTCTTAGAGGGATAAATTTGAAAGCTTGTATCCCCCTTGCAAACTTGTTTGAACCCCAATGTTGCCTTCTCCATTCTTAATTAGCTCATAGCCTCCTTGAAGAATAGTGCAGCCTGCCTCAATGACTTCAAAAGAATCATTCAAAATGTGAACGAGATATTGCCCATGCACCTCCATATCACTTAAGGTGATCTCCTCCTCATCTGTACTCTTAAAGTCTCCCTGGTTAGTCATAAACTAAGCATAATCTATATCAGGCAAGGCCTGATAGCTCTCTTGGTGGTGTGTGGATGGAGTGTATTCAAACATAGAATCTACTATTTGGTCTGAAATGTCCATCACACATTCACTAAGGAAACCTCCTTTGGACTCCAATTCTATAATCCAACTATCCATATCTTCCTAGAAAAGCCTTTCTTGGAGGTCACAGTCATCATCAGGAGTAGGAGAAGCCTCTTCTTTAAAATGTAGACTAAAACTTTCCTCTTCCTCTTCCTTTTTGGCCCAATATTCCACTGTTTGCTTCTAGCTCATGATCTTAGGATTGGAATCTTGATTCTGTGAATAGGTAATAACTTTATCATCTTCAAGGTCCTGAGCTAGTTTATGATGTTCCTTCTTCCAGCTTGGAATTTGGAGATCATGTTGAAAGACTTGAGAAGGATGGGGAAGATTTGGGAGGTTCTGCTCATGTACAGGAAGAGCTATCTGAAGAGAGGCATCCTAAAAAGCTAGGTGTATGGGATTGAGGGTAAGATTGATAGATGCATCGAATGAGCTAGAAAGATCAAGTGTCATCTGATAGAAAGGATTTGGCACACAAGAGAGGGCTTTCTTTAGAATAGGAAAGGGCAGACCTTGGGCCAAAATTTCTTGGTTTTCATCCCTCCACTTTACCAACACTTCATCAATATTGAAATTAGCTTGTGAATTAGTGGAAGGGGTGATTTTTGGTTCCAGCTCCTCTACAGGGTCTGAAACCTCCATCTCTCTTTTGCCTAGTAGTCTCATCTTCTTTTCTAATTCCTCAATCTAATTGGCCAGATCATCCTCATTTTGTGCCTCTTAGAGCTCATGGGAGTCATCATAGAGATGGGGAGTGCATGAAGATTGCCATGAAATGGAAGGAGCTTCCTGAGGAAGGGTGGGAGGGACTTGAAAAGGAATAACCTCATTTTGTACCTTGCACTCTTGGACAATGTCTTTCTCTTCCTTGCTATTCCATGACTCAACCACTTTATTTCAGCTCAAGCAATTCAGATTGGGCATCTCCTTTGGGGGTGATGGGGCCATAATTTGAGAGGGTCATGAAGATTTAGATTCCACTTCCCTCGCTACCAAGATGGACTGCTACATTTGAAGGTTTTCTAATTCAATTTTTCTATCAATATTAGCCTTAAACACAAGATTTGTTGTTTCAGAACTCTCCTCAACATGATTGGGGAAAGGACTTTGACAAGCTTGACTTGGCTCATAAGTAGGGGTTGTATATGACTGATTAATTGGGGCAGTGAGTATGTAGGTTGATAGACTTGGTAAAGCTGCCTCTCATGAACACTCAGCTTCTCTTCCAAAGATGCAATCAAACCACTCACATCCAACATCTCACTTGTAAGCCTGTGCCAATTGGCTCTTTCAATAAGAACCCATTCCTTCTTAACCTTATCTAGTGTATTCCTCACTTAATGGATGATATGATCAAGAATTTCTTAACCACATCCCTTTCTAGTGTCAAGATCTATTACATACTTTTCATATCCTAGCAGTGCTCGTTTGAAGGCAAAAATGGGTTGATTGGCAAAGAGACTAGGTTGAGTAGGAGAAGTGACACATTGAGAAGACTAGGCATAAGGCTGATATAGCTTATGATAGGGCTGGGACTGGTCATATTGGACCTCATAAGGATTCAACATAAGGTTGGTGATGATGATAACCATGCTAGCCAAGGAAAATAGGGTCCATGGCTCTAAATGATGGGATTATACATACCAAAATATTGTTTCTTGATGGTATGGTACCAAAACTACTTAACCAATTGATTTAACTTAGAGTCACCATTGGTGTTGATGTAAAAGCCTCCAAAGGCTGGTCAGTTAAATAACACACCAAAAATTCTTCAACTCTTTCGACACAACTTGTCCTAGTTGGTCCCACTAGGCGTGCCAAAAACTGTTGACATAGTCGATTACACCTGGGGGTAGGACGCCTAGCTCCCACCCTTCCACACGTAACAATGGAAACTCCCCTCTTGCCTATGGGACGAATGAAGCTAGAGGGAAGAGTCTCTAGATGAGGGATAGTTCCCTCTAATCTATCTTTTAGGCCCTAGTTTCTCTTACTACTAACAAAAAATGTAAAAAGAGGGGGATGAAAAGGGAGAGAGAGATGTTAAAAACAAAGCCTAAGCCTAAAAAGAAAAGGTGATACACCAAAAAATGTGATCTACCCAGCTTGAATATACACTTTTCACCAAAAGGAAGAGCCTATACACTTCATCTAAAGTGAAAAAACCTTTTGCATCAGGGGGTTAGGGGTCCATGGAGATACAGGGAGGAAATAACTACTAGAGGCATTCTGGGACCACTGCAGCAGCTTCTCCACTTCACCTACACTCCTCTAGGGACACTTTTGACAGACCTATAAAAGGAAACTAAAAAATGCACTAGACATGCTGAAATAATTCTATAAAAGCATTTAATAAAATGGTTTAACACAAAATCAAGGCATAGACACATACTAAAGATGCAAAACTCAGAATGGAGGTAAAAATAACTAAGTTTTGATTCAAGGTAAAAATTTTGGCAGAGCTCTACCTTACAAGCCCAAGAGGTTTTTGGGTAGATTTTTGCCTTAAGGCTGAGAGTGGATTTCTTCTCAAATGAGAAGTTTTTAATATATAGGAAGAGGAAGAGAACTCGGTGCCCTCTAGGCAAGATTTTGGTGCCCTTTTCTACAAGTGGCCCATGTGCACTGAACACATCAGGAAAAGGAAGATCACTACTACTGATGTCATTTCTCAAAAAAGGCCTACAAGAACCATGTTGCATAATCACCCAAATTGACTTTGGCATTAAAACATTGATGTAAGAACATGGTTGCACCTCTTTTCTACAAATAGACTATGGTTTGTCCCCTCATCAATGCCAACTACAAAGAATAGGTCACGCCACTCATCTGCAATAACTCACCTTCCCTTCACCACTTGAACTACTTTTTGATTTCTACTCTTTGTCATCTTCCTACTCTTTCAGCCCTTGGGGAGATCTTCTAGTGGGTAGTTACATTCCTTGGGGCTCTTTTTGTGATTTGGCACTTAGGTAGTTCAAAAATAATATCTACTTCACTTTGTTAAATTTGACGTTTACGTGGTCGTCACCTAATGGCTAGTTCATTTGCTTAAATTTGATGGCTTTCGAGACATCACCGTCCTTGACAAAAGTCATCAAGTCTTTTTTGTGCCTTTTTTCCTTGTGGGTTTTCTATTTTGGGCCTTTTCCCATGGACAAAAAGTCTGCAAGAATTGGCCGCTCTTTATCCTTTTCTTCAGGTTCTTTTGAAGCTCTCTCTACCCTCCACAAGGGCTTCTATACCATTAACTATGCCCTTTAGCTATCCTTGGAATGTTTCTTTCCCTCTACAAGGGAATTCGGATCTTGAACTACCCTCTATAAGGGCTTTTGGACCTTTGGCTTTAGGGCACTTCATTGAACCGTCCCATTGAATCAATCCATTGAACCAAAATTGGTTCAATAGTTTAATCGGTTCAACTAGTTGAACACTACATGCCGAGCTGATTGAACTAAGGGCATCAAACCATTTGATTTAAACCACTTGCTGAATTGAAGCCCTTGAACTAAAATGTTTAACCAACCTGTTGAACTAAAAATTGGTTCAATGGTTTAATGGTTCAAGACTGCACATCGAGTCACTTGAACTGAACCGATGATTTGATGACATTGAACCAAGTGATTTAACTGACTACCACTTAAACTTAATCATTGAACCTAGCATTAAATTGAATGATTGAACCAAAACATTGAACTAGTTCAATGGTTCAATGCTACACACCGAGCCCTTTGAACCAAAGGCCAATGAACCATCTAATGAACCAAGTGTTTGAACCTACTGATGAACTGCTGATTGAACCATGCATTGAACTAAGGCTGATTAAACTAGGCATTAAACCAAGGCACTAAACTAAGGCATTGAATTGAGTTTAATGGTTCAACAATGCCAACCTTCTTCATGATTTTTCTTTAGGCAAGAGCCTAAAGAAGCCTTGAAAAAACCCAACACTCTCTTAACCAATCCTTCATGCACCAAAAGACTAACCTATAGAGTCCATAGAAAACTTCTCCTATAGAGTCCATAGATTTAGACCTGTTGAGTCCATATAAATTCTACATAGTCTATAGAAATCACCATATTCATGCAAAATTGAAAAATGAAAAAGGCCTAAAACAGCAGGGGTAGAGGGGGACCAATTTTTGGCCTATTGGGTGAAAAATGGTCAACAATTCTTTTATTGTTCCTTAATTTGGGTGCTTAACACATTGAAATTACTTATGATCTACACTTTATATAACCTTCTCTCTAAGTACATATGTTACATTAGATTGTCCTTCTCCTCCTTTGCCTACTTAAGGTGCACATCTATGACTAACACTTGGTTTGAGAAGCTCAAGAACATGGAATAAACTGCATCTATTCCCTCTTATAGTTTTGCAAATAGTTATTCTACCTCTTTAAGCTTATCATCAAGATCCTTATGTATCATGATATAGGGATCTTCTTTTTCTTCTTAAACTAGCTCAGGTTTTAACCTTGTGAGTATATACTCCACCAATACATAGATTTTATCAACCTCAGAGAGGTTCAATTTATCGATGCTGAATAGAAGGGATGCTTCATCCATCTATATGCACTCACATAGTTGTTTTATCTTTAATTTGGTGGCTTTTACTTCACCTTCATATTATTTTTAGAGCTTATTCCATTTTATCACTTTGTCATCATTGATGATATTTATATGCACAACTTCAGTGGCTATTCTAATAAGTGCATTCCCAAACTAAAGTATGTTCATGGCATGAGGGTTTATGAGAAATTATTCATGCATTTCCTTAGGTTCTTCTCTACCTAAAATATCAGCTCTTATTGCCTTAAAGTGAGGCTCATCCATGTAATGATCAAACATAAATGCAAGTTGTTTTTATATCCTAGTGGTGGTGGCTTAGGGGGGCATGGTGTCAAATATATAAATGTCTTCCTCCTCTAATCCCTTTTATGCCTTTTCCCTTATGATTATTTCTACATCATCCTTCTTAATGACATCCACCACTATTTGTTCTTCCTCTTCTTCACTGGCACCACTGCTCTCTTTAGTGCTTTCCTTAGAGGACTCATCTATTTGTTCCTTAAGGGTTTCTTAGAATTTTCCCCTACATTTGCTTCTTCCTCCTTGGGTTTCACAATGTTTACCTCTAGGTTAATTACCTTGGCACCAAAATCACGTTGTTTCTACTAGTTTTCCTTGACTATCTCCTTTTGTTGTTCTAAGGCATCAATATTTCCTTATTTTTCTTCAAGCACCCCTTCACTACTTAGTAATGCCTCTTGTGTAACTTATTATACATTCATAGTAGAGGTGTTGGGCACTTTTCTAGATAATCCAATAGCTGGTCTCATGATTACATGAACCTTCTTGGAATTCTTCTCTTTCTTGGTATTTACTTTGTTTTGGGACAATCTATGCTTGTCTTTAAGTACCAAGGCCTTCTCAATGTCTTCCTTGACTAGGCCCATTTTATTACACAACCTTATTTTATCATCTTTAGTTTTTAGAGGTAGTGTAGAGGGTCCTTTTCTAGATGAGTATCTCATCAACTCCTCTTCTTATTTAAGTTTAGTATTTATGCCACTTTGGAGGGCCTTTTATATATCCTTGGTGCTTGGCTCTTCTTCATCTTATTCTTATTGTAGGATATATATCCTTATACTTTCTTCTTATATCTCTTACTTTATCCTAAGCATGAGGGTCTCTTATTTCTCCATTTATTCTAGAGTTATAGTTGGGAATGAAATAGGTCCCTAAAAATTATTTTTGTGCTTCCTTATAGAAGAAGCAATCTCCAACATAAAGGTTAGGTGCTTCTGGGAAGATAGAGGTGTAATTTATTCACTAGAAGCAATCTTTGACTTGATGTGTTTTGTGATATCTTCATGTTTCTTCCCCCCACTTCTTCTAGAGGGTATTTTCATATGTATTTAGCATTTGATTCCCTTCATCACCAATTAGGAGGGGGCAATCATCATATATTTTAGTATTAGTTCCCTTCTTTCACAACTTCATCTCGTAATAGAGGTTGAAGATGTGCCTAGTTATTATCTCCCTCTAGAGGGGATGGAGGTCCATTCTGTCAAAGTCATCCTCCTTATCCGTAGTGTCATTTCCTCTAAGGTGCATAAAATAGCACCTCAACCTTCTTTTGTCTTAATCCATGGTATTCACCAAAATCTCTAGCTATTGTGCATTTGGAGTCCTCTTGAGCACCATCATTAAATATTTATAAAAAATGCATAAGTAAATTTAATCCAACCAAATATTTTCCCATTTATGAGCCCAAGGTGCACTACAAAAAAGTGATGTATAATGGTAAAGGTCACCATTCATACCATATATAGGGGGAGATCTTGAGGGATGCATCATTCAATTCCAAAGGCCTCAATAAATTGGTCACACCACCCTTGCACCCTTATTTTATATTTTTTTTTAAATTTGGGTGGGAAAATGAAGTCTTGATACTTCAGTGCTAAGGACTCATTGTGGGGTGGGAAAACCCATTGACTATCATAATCTCCATTTGGTACACTAATATCCTCCATCATAGTTAATATCAACATATATCTCCACCTAAATTTCTTGAGTGATTTATGCCACTCCAACACATTCTTAATAATATCCTTAGAAACAAATTTTTAGATGTTGAACTTTACCCCCTACACCATGTGATGGGTTTTTCACAAGTAGGTATTGTTGATGTCAGACCATCAATCACTAGGGCATATTTTAGAGATAACCAAGCACATTACTACCCTTATGCCATGGTCCATGATATCCTTGAGAGGGAACATGAACCATACCTTGTAGTAGATTAGGACCTTCATTACCCTCTCAACCTCTAATTCATCTTCCATCATCTGGTAGATGTTTTCCCATGTACCTAGGATCCTTGTGATCTTGTTAATGAGGCATGTTGAGATCCAAATGTGCCTCCTTATGAAATATTAGCCACCATAAACCTGTGAGAGAAGGAATTGTACCAATTCTTCTAGTTTAACAAAACTTGGTAGCTCATATAATTGGGTCATGAATATTGTCTCTAGTTTGTATTAGATGAAGACATCAAAGAGTGTCTTTCCTACCTTAGTATTCTTCCATGTATCAACCATCTAGTCCTAGTTGATTTCCTATCCATTTTTAGGTGTTTTATGGTTTTACTTATGTAATATACACATATGTGTAAAGGATACCCATTTCTCCTCCACTATGACCTCAAAGGGGAGCTTCATCTCTCAATAATCAAGATTCATTATTGCTTCTATGTCTACCACCATGATGTTGACTCCTTATAATAGCTACACTTTCCATTTTATGATGGATACTTCTTCCACCATAACTAATTTCTTGGAGTCCTTATACACCTATGTTAGATCTATACTTAACCTCTTTTTTCCCATTATGAACTAGCTACTATTAAATCATGGTTGGTTGATCTTTCCAAATCTCTTAATATTTATTGGAAATTCTTTAGTTGCTACAATTGTGACTATGTCTTCAACTCTTAAGCTTCTAGAACCATTAATAATAGCCTCAACATTATAAAAAATTTATATTGCTTGGTTTCTCTATCAATTCCTCTCCACTAACCTCCTTTTTCATTATAAGAGTAACATAATTCTCTATCTTAGTTCAACCATTCTCGTATGGGGTTATGGATTCTTTGGTTTTCACTATGGTAGCATTTTCTAGTTTTTGGTGGCTTTGGCTTTGGTTTGGTTTTATTTTATAGTTTAAATTTGAACAAGGTTTATAACCTAATCAATTTTCTTATTTGTCTCTTTATACCTCATTTGTAGCTATCTCATTAATTGATGGTGATTAATGGTTTGCCACTGCATGGATTTCTTAAAATCTACTAAACCCTTGAAATATATGAGAATTCACCATCATATTATTGTTTATTGTGGATCTTTTTGCCTTCACCATCATAACATTAAAATTTTCTAATGGTTTATTGGGTGACGTGACCGATGATTCAAATGGTCATTTCCTACCAACCATTGGGTTGGTGCCAGCTATCTCATGTTCTTTCTCTTACACTTTGTTCACCTTGGTGTGACCTTCACCATTCTTATGGTAACTTGGGTGTAATGATTGGCATGTACGTGATTCAACCTACTTGGTTCCATCTCTTCTTAGTGCTAAACTTCCTTAAAAATGTGCCTCTCTATTTTGGTTGATTTCTCTGTGCTTCCATGTCTCTTGATTTTACCTTCCCTACCCCATACAAATCCTTGTGCTAGTCCTCCAACACTTCATTCTCTCTACCTAGTTTCTTGTGCACTAGCATCTTGTGTACCTCCATTTATAAACTTGTTCTCACATCTTTCTGAATATAATAACTTCATGTACCCAAAAACATAGGTGTCTAGCATTAAGTGCTTAAAGAGAGCCTATGCTCGATCCACCCAACTAGATTTATGTGTGTAAGTTTTAGAAGAGTTATCATGTGGGATTGAAAGTTCCAAAATTATTCACCTAACTAAAATAAATAAACATAGGGAAATATTTGGCTTGTGCCAAATTTTATTATGGTCAAAACAAGAAAACCTAATTGTGATCAAGAAGTCAATGTTTAATGATGAAAGCACCATCTTATTGATTATAGCACTTAAATATATTTTTGTTGAAATGTTTGGGAAGAATTTCACCCATAAATGTGTGTATCTTTCATGATCTAGTCTCTAATATGTTGTGGGTGATATAGATTCCCATCCACTTAATCTATATCTTGACTAGGTGCTTGATCTACTTTGAGGGATATAACAAGACTATTTATCCTTTAGTAAGTACCTTGTGCTTGATGTGCTTATCATGCCATAAATTTTGGAATATATTTTTTATTTATTAGATCCATCTTTCCTGGGCACATGTCTCATCCGATTGCTTTAAGTCTTCTAGTTATGAGCTCAAATATTCTTGGTCATCCAGTCAACCAATAGGCATGATACATAAGGAGGGAACTAGAAACTCCATATGTAGAATGACATCATTGTCAAAAAATAGTTGAAATGGTATAGCCTTAGTTAGGTGCTTCTACATATTGAAATAGGCCAACAATACTACTAATAGATGGTTATCCCAATCTTTATGACAAATGTCACATATATTTGTGAGGCATGTGCCCAACATCTTATTGAATGTCTTAGTGATTCAATTTGCTTGGGTATGATAAGGTGTCATATTATGGTGCACCACCATATATTTATTCAAGAGGATATAGATAGTTCATTACTAAAGTGAATGCCATGATCACTAGTCAAGTTGAGTGGGAATCTATAGTGATTGATGATATTATCCTAGATAAACATTGCTATAGTGGTGACTATGCAATCTTTGGTTAGCACTACCTCAGCCCACTTGGTGAAGTAATATATGGACACCATAGTATATCATGTACTTATGCACCTTATAGTATGAATAATAGGCCCAACAAATTTGATGGCCCATTTTTTAAATGGTGGCTAGGCAAGGATGGGCATTAGCTAATGTCACATACTTAAGATCACTATTTTTCATCTTAGAATAGGGTTGACCACCACAAGCCTAGTTGTAGTACCTTACATGTCATAGTGTTTCTAATGTAATGGCCTCCAAAAATCCCTTCATAAAACTATTTAAATATTGAGTCCCATTCATTCTCTATGACACATCAGCATAGGATATCATGACAGCTCAACTTGTATTGTTCCCCACCAATGAGCTAAAACTGGGTGGCACAAACTATGAGTTAATTATTATCTTTAGTTTTCATAATCTAGGGTGCAAATATAAACTATATAAATGAATAAATATTTACCAAGTATTTGGGGACATGATGGATCCTATTGAGTTGTGTATTGAACATGCCATTTTCAATAGGCAATGATACATCACCAGAGTTGATGCAGGACAGATGGTCTGGGCCCAAATTTTATTTTCTAGGTTTTACTACAATATATAACTATAATTATTGAAAAAAACAATCTATTGACAAATGCACTTATGGAGAGTGGGCTTGTTCACTGGGTACTTAAGTGCATCATGATTAGTGAAGAAGATGAAGGGGGTTGACAATAAGAACTACTATAACTTTAGTAAAGAATAGACCATGGAAATCACTTCAAACTCAATTGTGGTTTATTTCTACTCTTCCTTGGTCATTTTTTACTTGGAAAAAGAATAGGATGGTCTATCTTGCCTTTTCCTAGTTGTTTTAGGATGACACCAATCATGGAACTAGAAACATCAATGTGGATGTGGAATGGAGTCATCTAGTCGAGAAATTATAATATCGACATGCTTAAAAGTTTGAGCTTCAGGGTCTCAAATGCATCTTCTTGCACTATGCACCAATATAATAGTCCATCCTTTCACAAGAGCTCTTCTAGTGGTACTACAACATTGGCATAGTTCCTTATGAACTTCCTATAGTAACCATAATGGAATAAAAAGTTGTGAATATATTTGTGTGTTGATGGGGTCTAGAGTAGAAAGATAATTGCAATGTTTGTTAGATCAATGAGTAGACCATCTTTGTAGATGATGTGTCGAAGTAAAGTGTTATTTGACATTGTGAAGACACACTTCTTGAGGTTCAAATAAATATACAAATACCTTCACCTTTCAAACATTAGGATCAAGTTGTCATATTCATCCTTCACTAATCCATACAAATTCCAATCATCTAAGTATAATTAGAGTAATTTCTGAATGAAGTATTTAAAAGTGGTGATCACCACTTGGGAGATTACAAATAACACATTCTTTAGTCTAAAGGGCATCATGTTATATGAGAAATAACCCCATTCTATTTCAAAGGTAGTTTTGGGCCTATCTTCCTCCTCAATATAGACTTGATGGTATCTTGAGAAACCATTAGTAAATTTATATAGCTGACAACTTACAATTCCATCCAATATTTCATCAATGAACAGAGTTAGAAATGGGTTGGTTATATATGTGACATTCAATAATCTATAGTAAATATAAATTTAGATGCACCCATCCTTCCTAATGTTGATTACCATGGGGCTAACCCATTCATATTATTACACATGGTATATGATACCTATAGCTAGCATACCATTAATCTATGTTTTGATCTTGGCATGAATATTTGGGTTCATCCTGTAAGATCACTTCTTGATAGGTCTTTCATCATTGACTAATTTGATGTTCATTTTCTCAAGAGATGGGTGTGTGACTTTAATATATTAGTAATTATAAGGGAGTAATTCTTGAAATTCATAAAGGATGTCCAAAATATGTGCTAGCTCCATGTCAATTCAATAGGAACCTAGAGTAGCAATCTTTGGTTATCTTTTCGAGTTGATATCTACATTAGTAATTTTTAGTGGTGTATGGTAGGGTTATTTATTATCCTAGTACAAATCCTTGACCTATTTTCTTCCATCAATAGTTTTTATCCAAACATAGGTAGTATCTTCTTCTTTTTGGATGTTATCCTTAACTTGATGCACTAACTTGCTTTTGCCTATCAAATTCTTCTAGTTTCATTCCTTCTATGTTTCATCATCCTCATCACTAGAGTCACTATTAAGATTTTGATCTTTAAATAAGGTTGGGAGAGATAACCATTTATCACCAAACATGTCTTTAAGGTTATCCTCTAATCTTATAGTTTATTCAAACACTAATCCTCGAACTACTTGTAGTGCATCAATTAATTCAAGGTTCTACAAAGAAAAAGAGGTGTGAACAAATCACTTCTTAAGTGTATCTTAGTTGGCTATCTCATGGTACATCTGATTAATAATATACCATGCCTATGCCCAAGTATTTAAGGTCATATAGAAGTCATGTACCCATAAGTTCTTTAAGGTGTTTTCATCATAGATAGTCCATGTTTATTCATAAAGGCACACATGCACTATTGGGTCAAAGTCACCAGAATAGGCTAAGATGTCTAGGTCTACATTTCTCTTTCTGAATCTAGTGAAAAGTTTTTCATTCACATCTTTCCAAGTTGAAAAGATAGGCCTCTTCACTACCCACCAATGACTGTCATTACTATTTAATGTATACACTAGTGAACCCATTCTATCCATTTCTTTTGGGATGCCTAATTTGAGATCATGGACATAGTATTCCACTAGATTATTCCCTTCATATCTTAGGAGAGCTGAAATTTTTCCCTCACTAAGGAAAAAAACTCTCTTTCCCTTCTTATTTGCATAAGGGACCTTTATTTTAGAATCATGATCAATCTGGACCTAACCTATCTTTACTATTTTTAGCACTTTTGCATGCACCAAGAAGCACCTTTGATGAATGGTATCATATAATTTCTTAACCCATAAATCATTAGAAACATCAATGGTGTTAGTTTCCAATTTCCCATATTTCCAAGAAATTACTTGTTGATCATTGGGGTCTAGTGTTTCAGCACCTTATGCCATGATGTTATATATGTGGTTGGTCTCATCTTCAAGGTCTACACTCTTGACATAGGGGGTCCTTGGTCCTATGAGAGGGGTATAACTACCCTCTCATTTACATTCTCAAATGTTATGTAACACCTCTTAAAGTGCATATATATGTTGTTTTCATAACACCATGGCCTTCCTAGAAGTGCCAAGTAGTTTTCCTATTCTACTAACTTGATCACTTCAAAGTCAACATGGAATTTGGTGCCCATGATATCTACAAATGTTCTCTTTAGAATTATTATAGGCTATGCCTACACCTTATTGACCATGAAACATATATGAGGGGAAGGCCTCAAGGCTAGCCTACCCATTTTCTCCTAGGAATTCATGGTCAAGATGTTGACCTTGGCACTAATATTTATAAGGACATCATAGACATACCATCCATCAATAGTGTCATTCGTGAGGATTTCTTGATCATACTCTACATTTTGCGTCTTTCAAACCTGTAGTGTTGTCTCCATGCATGGTGTAATGACTTCAAATGGATTCTAACCCGCATTGTCCAAGATTAAGTTCTTCATTAGGGCAAACATTACCTTTATAGAAGGCGTAAGATCTCCATTAATTTTTATATCTCAACTTCCTGGTTGTACTAATTTTTTTGAGAGGTAATATCTTATATTTCTAGATATTATGCTAATTGGATTTCCTCTTATAGGTTTTGGAACACACTCATAGCCTACTACAATACTTATTTTTAGTCTACCAGGTTTGGGTAAGACACATCTTTGGATTTAGGCTATGCTATGCACTTAGTGCAACCCTTATCCCTATATTCTAAGCATAAATCAGGTATTGGTGAAATAATAGGCTATGTTGAATCTAATATGCGTATTTGCCTATACTTTGACTATTTTTATATAGGTTAGTTGCCCCTTCAATGTCCATTTTTCCATTTTTGACTCACACTTGATCATTCTTGTACCTTTGTATATGCCAAGCCTACCTTGGGTCAAATTTTTGTACAAATTATGGTAATATTTGAACTTATGGGAACCTCAAAAATACACACACATGGGATGTGTAGGGAAGTCATGATGATAATGAACCACACTTATAACATGAGTATAGTGGGAACCTTACACCACCTCATCATCCACCTTTCCCATTATTACCTCATTACATCCCAAAGCCTATATTATATTTTACATAACCCTTATTATCTTGGTTATCATACCCTCCAAATATTTTAGTGGATTACCATGCTTTTCTTTCCATACTCTAATACATTTCATCAATCACTTGGTAATCAGTAGTGGTATGATCTAGGTAGATACATGTACCTTTCCATTTTAAATGTCTTCAAATTTTGGTCAAACTATTTTCACATTGAGTAATTCGTTGAGATATTTTTATCACTTCTTTTGGAACAAAAAATGGATTTTGGATGCTTGAGATATAGCTAGTTGAAGAAATCTTGCGACAGGTAAATAACAGGTGTCAAAAGTGATGTGGCACTATTTAAATATGCCAAGTGGTCCAACATCCATTTGACATGTGGTAAAATGATTTCGTGAAAAAAATAATTTGGTTTGGTGTTTGTTTTTAACCTCCGGTCTTTGATAGGTAGTCATATGAGGATCCATGGGCCCCGCTATTTGCTCACTAGGGGCCCTTAACGAGGGTCGACACACTCTTGTGGAGTGGTGCCTTGGCCTCCTAATCTTCATATGTTATTGTTTGAGAAATTTTATTTAATTTTTAAATGCTTCTCAAACCCCACTAATGTGGGATAATTATTTATCACTTTGTAATAAGAAGCCACCAACCAACACACATCAGCTACCACATTGCCACACAAACCATGTAAGGACTAAGTCCAACGATGACATAAGCTAGCACCTAAGTCTCCTAAAAAGTATACATTGACATTTGAAAATGATCTAACCAACCTATTTTAAGCATTTAAATAGTTACTTATCAACAAATGTGGGATAAAGATGAGCCAAGGTGCCAAAGGAGGAGGGTGACAATTTCCAGTGCACCAAAAGAGGAGGCTGATAGTTTAAACCTTGTACCTTTGGTGTAAAAGAATAGAATTTGACCACTTGAGCTATGGATTTTGAATTTATATATAAGTAATGAAATTCCACTTGAAGAGGAAGAAAAAAGTTGACTGTGTAAATAACTTTAAGAAGGTTAGAGTCTTATTCTTGCTTTGTATGGCCTTGGGCCATTATTTTTAGGTCTATGAGATATTATTACAAGAAAGAAAAGATTAGAGAAGGTGAATTGAAGACTTGTATTGATTTTGGAAGCCATTTTTTACACAAAATTAATGGAAATGGTCCTCACTTCGAACAAACCCAGAGACAAAGGCTATTGAAGCCAAACTCCGTTATCAATTTGATGGTGAATTCTTATGATATTCTCTGATTATTATTTAATTTTGATCTTCATTTTAATTTTTTTTTAATTCATTTATACAAAATTAATCAAAAAATTTGATAAATTGAGAGATCTCTTAAATGTGAAAGTGTTTTTCATATGTACTACACTTGTATTTTCAGTTTACAGATCAAATTTTGGTATCAGAGTGGTTGTTATTTAATAGTGATTGCTAGTGTATTTTGACAAGGTCTAAATCCCAAAAGGGTGAAGGACAACTCATTGAGTATAATCCAAAAATTTGGTTCAAGGCATGCTTTAAGGATGGCTGAAGAAGAGATGGAATCTGAACAAGCTTTCCGTCAAGCTTTCATGGATATGAGAAGCATGGTTGAGGAACTATACCATGACAAACAAAGGAAATCCAAGAATGAAAAATAAGGTGATTCACAAGAATCAAAAGGCAAAGAAACCAAAAAACCTTCTTCATTAGATGATGGTAAAAAACTATGTAATCTCTCCCTTCACTAAAATTGGATATTAAGTTTGAATTACAAATTTTTAATGGCAAAGTTAATGCCAAAAAGTTGGATAATTGGGTCAAGTAGATTGAAGTTTATTGCAAGGTCCAAAAGATTACAGGGGATGAGTCAAAAGTTCATTTGGCTACTCTTTGTATGGGAGGCACAACTCTCATCTGGTGAGAGAGTAAGTTGAAGGAAGCTGAGCTTCAAAAAGGTAACTCGATTTCTACTTGGAATGAATTTATTGAATAACTCAAAAAGCAATTCTATCCTTTAGGTTATATGCAACAAGCCATGATGGATTGGCAAAGTTTCAGACAAGGAAAAGGCCAAAATGTTTAAGATTATACACAAGAATTTAGGAAAAAATCTTTACTTGTAAATGTTCCTCTATACACACAAGAAACACTGCTAAAATATATAGGTGGGATATATAGTTACTTAAGACATATCAATCCCACTAATTTAGATGCAGTATGTGTTCAAGCCACTCATTTAGAGGCTAGAGGAAAACAATCAAAATAATATTTTCCTAAAGTTAAAATTAAGCAATCTAATGTTAAGCAATCCAAAGGGAAAGTTCATCAGGAAAGGGTAAATAGAAATCCACTTTTACTGTTAAAAAATAAGAAGGAAAACCATTTTGTAATCATTGCAAGAAAAATCGTGATGAGTCTAAGTGTTGGAAACTACACCTTGAGTTAAGGCCTAAGAGGTTTGAAAAGAAAGAACATAAGGCTAATGCTATGGTATGGGTGTAGGCATCACACAAATGATAATATATGTTTGTGTTTACCTAGATATCACATTGTAATAAGAGGAAGTTGTGGAAGTTATGTGCCTCTTGACAAACTTCATAGCTTAGAAGGAAGGTACACACATTCCTTCATTGGTATTTATTCTTATTATGGCCTTTTACTTTGAAGTTAGTATAACATAATCCACTTTGAGCATCTTGAGATGAGCTATCAATAATATTTTGTAGTTGGGAGGCCATGGATGTAATCTAAACTTCCATAAATATGTTTATCCTAGTATTTACACTTCTAAATACCTTGAATTCGAATGAAGTTTCAAGAGATTTGTGAGGGTCTACAAAAGTCTTCATGGAAATTACTCTTCTAAATGGCACAAGAAACCCTCCAATGAACCATTGTGCATGTTTGGAAGGGTGAATATCATATGGGATCTTTGATAGGAGAGTTTTGAATCTTGCATAATATAGGTACACACTTTTTGAGATCCCTTGGGAAATTTATTTTACCATGGTGATGCTCTATTATTCAAAATCTGGTATGTCAAATTCCTTTAGGATTTCCTCTTGTGGGTTATCATAATTAACCATAAAATGGTTAGGATCAAATTCTATACACTAGGTATGGGTGAGATCAAGTAGGAAGGTCACAAATTGGATTGCCTTGCACTTTGATTGGGTTATGCCCTACATGTGCCACTATAGTTCACACTTTAGCACATGATTTTAAAAAATTTATATGATATGATATTCTAAAAATCTCATGGCCATTTCATAATAATTTTTTTATGGGAGGGAAGCTTGTATTTAGGGTGGTTATCCCCTTGGAATGTATCTTAGTAACAGTCCTCCAACACCTTCAACCACTGGGTTGGGCACTAGTCCCATCATTAATACTAGTACCATTAATATTAATGGCACTATATTACATACTTGTGGTGATGTACTACTTCATGTAGGGTATTTCCAACTCTTTATTGCTGGCATTGACTGAACTAGTATTCTTGTACTCATGTTATATTATGGAGAGTTAGTGCCCACTAGCCTAGAGATAGGTGCACTTACTTCCTTATACAAAATAATTTGGTCAATCACAAATTTGAACTCTAAGTATATAAAACATTTAATATATATGTTGAAAATAGGGTTAATTATTACTTATGTGCTTTCTTCAAGTGGGGGATCTAGCACATGAGCATGCACTATAGGTTCAAAGAGGGTAAGTGTGCCAAGTGTATATTTAATCAACAAATCCTATAAGAACCCAATAAATTATACACCTATCAAGTGTTAAGCTTTATTCATCACTTCATTATATCTCTCATCATCATGCTACTATATATTCCATGTCATTTTCACCTTTTTTAACCATGTATGATTCCCGTCTTGATATAATATGTTATATGCCTACTCTATTGATTTTTCACTTTTATCTTCTTATTTTTTGATTGCATGTAATAAAAAACCATTTTTCTTTAATTTTTCATACTTCTTAGCTTGAATTAGAGTGATCAATTTAAGTTCATTTTTCTAATTTTGTTTCTCTTTATTTTATACTTCCCAACATGAGTTAGTATGATTGATTGAATTAATTATTTTATTTTTATAAGATTTGATCTTTCATGTGCCTTTCCATTTTATTACATTATTTTCTTATTTCCCAATGTTATTTAATGTGATTTTAGTTATTTTAATTTTGTGCAAATATTTTTCATGGTTTAAAAATATTTTATTATTTTTGTTACCTTATTTGGTTTATTATACTTAGTCATATTTTATTATTACACATTTACCATCATGATATCTTGTTTATTACATTTATTTAGATTAATTATTTTCCATGTCATTTTCACCTTTTTTCAACCATGCACCTATCAAGCATTATGTTTGATTCATCACTTCATTGTATCTCTCATCCTTCCCCATGCCCTTCTTACTTGTTATGGTACTCTTAACACTTCTAGGTTTCAAATATTCCATCAATATATAC
Source organism: Torreya grandis (assembly GCA_037957365.1). Classification (NCBI taxonomy): domain Eukaryota; kingdom Viridiplantae; phylum Streptophyta; class Pinopsida; order Cupressales; family Taxaceae; genus Torreya; species Torreya grandis. The sequence continues at coordinate 565,251 of JARHVA010006228.1, read as the reverse complement.
CATCTCTTATTATAAGTATATCTTCTAATCTCTCATGTGTCAATTTTATCATCCCCTTCCATTATGCTTCACCTACACATAGCCTTCTTCCCCTTTGTGCTACTCATATGCGAAACAACTTTAGCCTTCCATCCCTAAAGTTTCAAAATTGTAATCTACCATTCAATTTTTGAGATTTACATTAAATTCTTTCATAAACATGCCTTACGGGTCTTGAAATAACTAATACTCTAATTCCTTAGGGCATGAGTATATTGAGACTATGAACTCAAGTATGTAGTTATTCAATGCTCCTTGACACCATTTATCCACTGCTCTAGTGCAAGTGACATATATGGTCTCAATCCACTCGAGGTGATCCTTCATGCACTCATATCACTATATATAACCCATTATTTTATGGGTTTAATATGAAGCTAACCATTTTTACACAAGCTCAAGTAGCTCATATAAAAATAATTCATACAAAGCATCATATAAGTTGTTCTGAACCCACTTTCTTGGCTTTTTTCCTCTATAATTTAGTTACTTCAAACCAAAAATATATTCCACCTATTACAACCAAAACTTGATGTTTTTGAGGGAGAGTCAATAGATAATTTTGGCATAACATTGAGATAACAAAATTTAACACTAATCCTAGTAACAGGAACAAAATTTTATATAAAAGGGTGTATAAAGTTATCATAGTTAGTTCTTGGCTTAGTACAACTAGACATAAATATGGGACATTTATTTTGTGCTTAAAATTTAAACACTCAATTGCGTTTTCATTGATTTACATAAGGCATAGGCCTTATGCACTCACCCAAAGAATAACTAAGAAGTAATCAGGGCCCATGTTGTGATAGTTGTACCATGACACAAGATGTTAGTTATTTCACTTGTCAATTCAAATAAGGATTTAAGTATATCCATAGGTTTAAGCTTTTCAATGGTTAAGCTGAGTGGCCTATAAGTGTAGGCCTTTTATCTACTATTCCTAGTGGTCTATAAGTGTAAGTATTTAAGTAGATTAGTCTTATAATCATATGGGTACAAGCCTTTGGTAAACCAAACCTATCATCATATGGCACTAGAAGGGTCAAAGGGCTACTTTCACTTTAAGTTCTCATACTAAGCTTACACTTTGAGCAAGGGTCAGAACACGTGGTGCATTCGATTTATATAATTTATATTTAAAAAAGATATGAATGAAATCATCATTTATTATAGGGATGTCGTTATCATTGTGAACCCAAATAACACAAACATTACTTAATATATATGAAATGAAATTACAATATTACATCTATTACATAGTTCATTAGTAATATAAATGATGCATAGACCAATTCATCATGTTTAACTACAACCATTGTTTTCCATTAATCAAATTTCAAATAAAACAAAATCATAGTATTTAAAAAAAATTAATTTTTTTTTTCAAGCTACTTAACAACCTAGAGGCTCACAAATGAGCTTTGGTTCTTACAAATAGAGCCTTCATGACATATGAGTTATCCATAAGACTAATGGATTCTAGTGGCATTCATAAAGTAAATTAAATTTACCAAAGCTTTACTACACACACTAATTTCACACCCCCCTAATTCACTTGTTTGAGATCCTTTTATGGATTTTTAAGAACATCTCTGCTTGGTTAGAGTATGCACACTGAGTTCTAAACTAGAGCCATTATGATCATTCACATTGGCTCCATCACCTCGATAAATTTGTGCTAAAGTCACCACATATCACCTAATATTTGAATATTCTACAAAAATCTTGTAATTGGTTATCCACTTACCAATTAGTGCAAGGTATGCATTAAAACCTCCATCTAGTACCAATACGCCAAAAAGTCATCATAAGTAAAATTATCACCTCATACTATTTTGGATGTTGTGATGGTGTGAGTCTTGTATTTACTAAAATAAGGGGTCAAACACAATAATATGTGGCTAACCTATAGGGATAGGTAGTAGCTTCAAGATCCTAGACTACCTCATTATAGTATACCATGTAGAGGGGATAGTCCTAGGAATTTATGGACAGTTTGGCTACGCCATATGATAGGCATGATAGAGCCTAACTATAGATTTAAAGCTATGTATTTTGTATTTTATAAATTTTATTATATAAAACACATGATATATATATATATATATATATATATGTATGTAAGTATGTATGTATATATATATATATATATGTATGTATGTATATATATATATATATGTATGTATGTATATATATATATATATATATATATATATATATATATGTATGTATATATATATATGTATGTATATATATATATATATATATATATATATATATGTATGTATGTATGTATGTGTGTGTGTGTGTGTGTGTGTGTGTGTGTGTGTGTGTGTGTGTGTGTGTGTGTGTGTCTATATATATATATATATATGTATGTTGATTTTGAAAGTTGGATTTGACCTCAAGGGTTGTATTTGGTTATGGATGTTGATGTATGGATATATTTATTTCTACCACATGTATTTTTTTATTGTAGTATATGATATAGTAAATATATGTGTAGTGTTTTCTTTTCTAGCATTATGTGAGACACATACATGGTTAAAAAAATGTGAAAATGCAATGGAAAATAATTATTCTAATAAATGTAATAAACAAGATATCATGATGGAAAATTTGTATAATAAAATATTAATAATTATAATAAACCTAAATAGTTAACAAAAATAACAAAATATTTTTAAGCCATGAAAAATATTTGCACAAAATTAAAATAACTAAAACCACATTAAATGACATTAGGAAACAAGAAGATAATGTAATAAAATGGAAAGGCACATGAAAGATCAAATGTTATTAAAAAAAATAATTAATTAAATCAATAATACTAACCCATTTTGGGAATTATAAAATAAATAGAAACAAAATTGGAAAAATGAACTTAACTTGATCACTTTAATTCAAGCTAGGAAGTATGAAAAATTTAAGAAAAATTCTTTTATATTACATGCAATAAAAAAATAATAAGATAAAAGTGAAAAATAAATAGAGTATACATAGAACATATTATATCAAGATGGTAATCATGTCCATGACATGTAACTCATGATCAATCATGACTTATCTCAAAATTTACAAATGTAATTTCATTACTACTTGGGTATTGGAAAATTTTATGAATAGGTATAGTTCCTATCTATGGTATTAAAATTTATCTCAAAAAAGGTACTCAAATGAGGTGGAAATAATAGTAAATATATGTTAAAAAGGGATAATTTTAATGTTAATTTGGTAATTTGTGAAGAAGGCTTGGTCATATCCATGGTTTTACACTATAACTCACAAATAGAATCCCTTGGGAGGTGATTAGTGAAAAATAATATTTATCAAAAGGAAATATTAGGAGTGTGGGAAATGAAATAGGGAATTTAAAAATAATAACACAGGTGTCTATGATAATACCTTGAGTAATATGAGGCACATTAAGGATACAAAAAGATAGTAAGTGACTAGTGACTAGTGACTAGTGACCATCAATAGACTAAAGATACCCATTCATGGTAACCACAAAGTTGAATAAAGATCAACTCATGTTGGTTATTTAAAAAAGAAAAATTAAAATGTACATACTTTCCCACAACATGTTCCCATTCTTTAGGACCTATTAGATAACCTTCAGTCTACTGCAAAGATTAGGTACTTGTGTGAGAAAGTATCACTAAAAGAATTTTTTATTCTCCTTTTCCCAATCTAGTGTCCTACCACACCCCAATGGACCTTGAATATATCATGAGGCCAGCTATAGAGTTTTATATTTAATTATAAAAATTAAATGTGCTTTGAATCACATATTTTAATCTGATTTAATTTTTGAAAATTTTAAGGTTACCTTTTGTATCATTTCCTTTTGTTAAAATGATTTGGATTATAAAATTTTATGTATTTTTAAGATTCTTCATCCATATGGACATGGAATGACCAATCATGAGAGTGATACACACAAATCAGATTTAAAATTTGGTTTAAAGGAATCTAAGTATCAAAATACATGAGTGACTAAAAAACTTAGGCTTACATATGAACCAATATGTTATCTCAAGTTTAACCATATGTATGCTTAGTTTGAAAAAGGAAATAAGGGGAGTAAAGGAAGATCTAAGATGGACCAGTAAAATAAGATTATAATGATATGATTTTTTTTAATTAATCACATGGTAGATAAGGAATGATTAAGGGGAGTAAGGTTTTTATAACCAAGTCACAATAATGATTATCCATGTTATAGATATAATGTAGAAAATAATAATAAGAAAACATTAAGACATTCGTGGAAATAAATTAACTTGAAAAAAATGTAATCATGAAAAGAAAAATAATATATCATAATGAAAAAATGAAACCATACATAACATAGAGTGCAAAATATAAATAGCCATGTAAAATAGATAAAATTTTGACATAGTGTCAAATGATATAAATTATATAAATATAAACTTGGAGAACATGTCCAATCTAAAATGAATAATAATGTGAAGGAACACCATGTTGTGTTCATAAATATTAGTAAATTTATCCACAAACATTATCCATAATATTTGATAAATCTCTATGAATATGGACTCTAATTACAGTGAGGGTCTCATAGATCTTTAGAGAAATATGGTAAAATACCTCTCATTAAATCTTCTAAATACAAAATTTAGGCATGAATAAAGGATCATGTTTATGAGGTACATCATGTATGGGATAGTCACAAGAAGTAATATGAGTAGAATTTGTGAGACATGAAGGAGTCACCAATGGTGAAAGGGCCACAGGTGAAGGAGGATCCATAGGTAGAGGGATCAGAGGTTGAGTAACCACATTTGGATAAGATACCATAGGTGGAAGAACCATACGGGAGGAAGTGGGATCTTTCTTGTGTGGGAGACCTTTGGAATGAGGGATTTTATGAACATGAATGGTCATAAGGTGATCTTGTAGATGCTACTAAAGGATGCATCAATGATTGGTGTGATGGGTACCGCATTGGTTCCATAAAAAAATATACCTCTCTTTATTTGGGAATATATTTAGTTGATAATTTTAAGGGAGGTATATCATTTTATATAGATTTAGGAATACTAGGATGTAATGTATCTATATATTTTAAAATCTTTCAACAATGAGTGGAGAAATGATTATCTATGCTGTGGAAGCAATAGATACACTTGTCAGTAGACTTTGTGGGTATACTAATAGAGGGAGTGGAAGTAGAAGCTAGGGAAGGCTGATATAATTTATAATCCCTAGTCCAATTATTGAAAAATATATTAATATCATAGTATGTTTTACTAATGCATTCGGTGGGTAAAGGAGTAACCTGTAGTAAAGGAAGCAATCCATCACCAAGAGATAACAGGGCTGGTGGAAAAACTAGACAAGGTTCAACTGAAGGAGAAATAGGATCAAAAGTAGGGAGATACTTAATTAAAGGGAGATTAGGAAGATAATTTAGACTAGGCTTAGTTGAGGGAGGAGCAATATTCATGGAGGGTTGAAATATGGTTTCAAGAAGCTACAGGGAAAGCTAGTTATAGGGATCTTGGTATCTAGTAAAGCGATAAGACAAGCTATAGCATGATCCATAAGCATTTTCTTAAGAGGTTATTTGTAAATTAAAGGTTTGCAAACCATCTCTACCCTATGAATAATAAGAATACTAATAAAATTAAGAACTATAGAAGATGGAATGTGATAAGCTAAATAGAAAGAATAAAATAAAGAAGAATGATACTACATTATCTTAGCATATCTAGCCTAAACAAGATTTCCTAGAAATGTATCATGTAAGGTATAACCATCGTCATATTCAAGTATATGAATATAAATTATGCAATTAGGGATGACTTTATCATTAGGGGTGGTGTTATGAATAGAGTGCCAATTATTAGTTAAGATTAAATGTATATCATCACTAGGTGGTTGATAAGAATGCAGCTTCACAGAAGGTGGAATATAAGAAATGAGATGATGAGAGAGATCAAATATTTTTATCTTGATGTTGATCTTGTTATCCTCATTTAAATCAAATATAAGAGGTTAGGTGGTATATTATCGATGATTTTAGGGTGAACATGGTAACTATTTATACTTGGATTTACACACACCCTTTAAGGAGATGTCTCAACTCTCCTCATCTAAGTGGCATAATTGAAACACCTCTATGCCATGGGTATTGCTAAAATTGAGGTGAATATATAGATAGGTATAGATCCCTTAATGTACCACTTGTATATCAATACTAAACCAATAATTTATGAGGTAAAAAGGAGAGGAAAAACTAAAAACAAACTATCCTAAGGGAGGTGATATACCAAATAATTTTATGACTTATAACTAGCTACATGTTACACATGAGAATAAAGGATTAACCAAACATACACTTCTCCAATCTAAATATTCTCACATCAATGTTACACTATGAGGTTATGATAAATGTTTAGGATAGGAAGACTAGACAAGAGACCTAAAATGGCACTATTTTAATAGACTAACTCACTCAACTGTGACACATCATAAAAACATCACATTCCCTTCAAAAAGAAGCTTTCCAACTGCAAATAGGTGAGAGAATAAAATAACATTGCTAAATAAACAAGTCATCACTTAAAAAAATCAATCATCCAAGTAAAAAACACTATTAATCATCATGGAAGAGGTAAAAAAGGTATTCTTATTGATCAAATGGTATAAAAATTAGCAAGGCTTCACCATACTCATGTGTGGGATAGTTTACAAAGTCCAAAATGGCTAGTTATTATATATATATATATATATATATATATATATATATGTGTGTGTGTGTGTGTGTGTGTGTGTGTGTGTGTGTGTATATATATATATATATATATATATATATATATATATATATATATAGAGAGAGAGAGAGAGAGAGAGAGAGAATCCAAAATGTCACAATGAAACTTGTCAAGATGAGAAAAAGAGTTATATATGAATTAGGAGAATATGTGAAATGAACCATGTAAGGTTAGGAAGTATAAGTTTCCATCAAAAACATGAAACTCATGAAAAGTGACACAAAATTCCCTTTTCTAGATCAAAAAATTTATTTCATCATCCACACTTGTTTGAATGTAAAAAAAACTAAATAGGGATATTTTTGATGAATTTAATGAGAGGGACTTATTTTATACATGCCTATCCATGCATTGGTTGTAGTCTTGGTCATATAGAATCATCTAGAAATGAACTATATACTACCTGAATTCTAAGAATATCCTTTTTCAGTCACCCCTCACACTTGGAATCAAAATTATCTTTAGTTTTACATGAAAATACATGGGATGGAGTAAATGAAACTTTTATAGACTCTCCATGGAATTATAATATTTAGGTAGACCTTAAAAATACATCCACTTAAAATTTCAACACTTTTCACCACCATGTTCACTATGCCTATTTTGACTGGATGAGATGAGATCTATTGGGGTAATTAATATTATTTATGAATAAATAAACTACCATGGTGATATATTACAAGTTCTAATCTTCCCCCCAAACTTTATTACATCTTTTGAATATTCTTAGAACTTGTGAATATACAAAATAGTTAGAAATACCCTATTTAATACCCCATTCATATAATTCCATATAGTACAATAGGATGTGGAAGATTTTTAGAGAGTTTTATGAAATATTAAATCACTTTTATGGTCATTCCATCTTGTTTGGATAGCCTTGTAACCTCTTCTTCCCAATTGGATCCCTATCTAAGGGTTTGTAAGGGTTTTGAGTGATTTCTATTCTTAAGGTTTGTTCATAAAACCCTGATGTTATAAATACCAAAAAAACATAACAAAAATAATGTTAAATTACACTATTAACCTCATTTAAATCCATATATCCTCATGGATAACCCCCAAAAAGATGTGAGCATTGAAAACTAGCTTATAAAGCTTGATTTTCCATTCCCTATAGGCTTGAAGTTGTCTTGAGCCAATAGTGGCCTTATTTGTGCTTCCTTTATAATTTAAAACATTAAACATGTCTTAAATTAACTCAAAAACATGACACAAACCATTTTAATACTCATCTCATGTTACAATTGGAATTGACCTTCCATTTGGCCTCTAGGTCTAAACCCTACCTATTGGGCATGTCTACAACTTTTGTGGGTTAGGAAAACCTATAATTTTTACCCATTATATTATATTATCCTCACATTTAATTATGTTTATTTCAGCCTCTAAAACCTCCTTTAATGTTATTTTTAGCTCCTGGTCTACCCTTTTCACCCATCTTCTCCAACTTGGCAGTTTATGCATAAAGGGAAGTGCCCTCTGTCTGAGACAAAATAGAGGGAACTTCCCCTATTTTTTATCCAAAATAAATATTTGAGGTTATTATATTATTTTTAGAGACATTATACACAAAATTTCAACCTTTTATCAAGCCTTTTACCCTTGCAACACCTAAAAAACCAAAACAGATTGTTAAAATAAAATACACTATGTGCAAGGTTTCATGCCATGAATTATGGACTATTTGTTTAGAGCTACTTATTTAATCCATATTCACCATGATATTTTTATAATACATTATAATTTTATTTGGGTCTCTTATTTACTATATAAAACTTTAGACTCTTTTGAGACCTTGCTTTGTTCATACCTTACCACGATTATCCTAGATTGAGGTCAACTTCTTGACTATATGCTTCTCTTTATTATAGGTGTATACTACTCATTTGGAGTTAATTACCTCAGTATAATTCCTTATGAAACATATAATCCCACATAAAATTTATATTATGTATCTATTTTATGCATTTTCCATGCTAAAGACCTAGGATAATCATCAACTGGATCACTATTAGCTATAGTTGATTGTAGCTGACTATGTATGGCAAGACAGGGGTCTTGTGGATAAAAATTTATCTTTGAACCTATAAAAAATGATCCATGATCTAATTTATATTATTTTATGTAATTTTAAATCATATTTCATGAATAGTATAGGTGTCTCCATGCCTAAGTCTTTCTCATGGAAGGTATAAGAGTTAATATATATTGTAGGTGAATGTCCATAAAGGTAGGGACACCTATAGATGTGTATGATAGGTAAAACAAAATATATCATTCATGTTGATTTTATTTTAAATCATAACTATTTATTTAAACCATTTAGAAACATGTCTCATCTACCAGCCTTGGTGATTCCATCTCAAACCTACAGCTTGGACTGTGTGCTACCTTATTTGAAGTTGTAGGTGTGTATCTCCTTCTGAAGAGGTATTTGTAGGTGCATTTTGAGAACAAAACCATTAATATATACTTATTTGAATAAATTATAAACCAAAAATTATATTTTTAACCCTTTATAACCATCAAATATCAATTCATGGTCTAGTATGCAACCATGGATAAAGAGTTACCTTGGGGATCAAAACTGTAGATGTCAATAAAGAAAAATAGTGTTCAAATGGCAAATTTAAGCCTCTTAATAGCTAATACCCACTATTCATCTACCCCTAAACCCTTTTATATTTATTTTCCTATATATAAAATATAAGTTATAGTGATTAATATTCACTAAAGTTCCTATCGACACTTTTATAAGACCTTCACTAAAATGACCTAGGCCTCTATTTTCTTGTTTTAGGGATTTGATCCCTAAGTACATAGTCTTACATTTTACAAGTTACTTTTAACCTTGAATAGAAATATAGTAGTCAAGGTAAGTATTCTATGATCCTTTAAATATACCAAGATTTTAAATAAGGTCTCACTACATGCTTGAATACTTCTCATGACACTCCATCTCTCTATTAGTACCACCTATTGGCGGTCATTTCCATACATAGGTAGTAAGTCCAAGTATGGGTATTGTGAATTTTATTTATCCATAAATGATTTTTAGTCATATATCAAGGACTCCAAATATATTATTTAAATTAACAATGGATTTTTTTACTTATAAAATTTGATTCCAACATTATTTTCCCTTTTAGGCACCTATAGATGCACATTTTGAATTACATATGGATATGTAGTGAGCATGAGGTTGGATAGTTTGCATTGTCTTTAGCCTAAAATGAGTCTTAAATTTTTTTTCATACATAAAAATGGATTTTAAAAACCCTTGAATGGCCTTAAAGAGCTATTTTCCTAATTTCCATTTGATTTTCCTCTTCCAAGCACCTACAGATGCACTTTCATGGCAAACTATGTGCTTGTATGGTATATGACTACAATTCGTGGAATGTTTCTTTTGAATATAAGATTTAAAGGTGAGGTGATAAATTGTACATGTAAAACATGATAATGAACCTATCCTCACCATCTAAAACCATTACCAAAGCATGAAGGTTCTACATATAGTGGAAACCTACCAACAACACATAATGGTACTTTCTCTTGAAACATGAGATGATTTACATATATAAACACTTGGAAACACTAAACCAATAATGGGTATCATTTGAGGATAGAGTAATCATCATCTAAAAAACTTATAGGGTGAATATATTATCAATCAAAATAGATATGTCAACTTCTTAGGAATGGTTCATAAAGCATAGGTCACCATTCCTATGAAACTAAACTTAAAATGGAAGATGAATAATTGTATAAGACACCCCAAAGATAATTTTTCCTAAAACCTCTTTTATTGAAAATACCAAGTACAACCCTAAAGGTCATTCTTGGTTATAAATCCTAGTGGAAGGAGAGATAAGTGGTTTTCATCCTTTATTTGATATTTTGATAAAACTAATCACTAAAAAAAGTATATGGAAGACCAAGGGACACTCCTAAGATGTCATCAACTTTAGGAGGCCATAGAAGTTGATACACCTCATTAAAACTACTATTTTATCAAAGAAAGCTACCCTTTTTCTAAGGAAACAACCAATTTTTAGTTGGGAATTATTTAATAAGGCATAATTGGACACATGGTATGTGATATAACTTTTTAAAACATTCAAACTTCCCAAGGAGGTTGTAAAAGTCATAAAATACCTCCTTTTGACCTCAAAATGACTCCTTAGACTAAAAGGATTAAAATGACTAAGGACCAAGGCTAATATAACATTAATTAACCTAAAATACACCTTATTATATAACATTAGACCCTTAAACACTTGAGAATCAAAATTTTACCTATAGGGGTCCCAATTTGACCTATATGGTCAAATTTGGTTAACAAATTGGTGACTCACAGGGGTAGTATGACTAATATACTAACTAGACTAGTAGCCTTATCAATATATTGGGCTTAGGGAGTCATCTAAGGTTTGAAACACATGATAGGACTTTGACCATTGACAATATGCTAGACCAAGACAAGATAACTAATTACCTCAACCACACAAAATGAAGGACACACACAAGCAAAGTAAACACACTAATAATACATGCACATATTCTCAAAGCACTAAGGAAAATCATAAAGTAAGCAACTGTGTACAACTAAAAATTAAGCATACATAAATCCTAGGTTAAAGGGGAAGTTTTAAACATTTCTTGCTTCATGAAATGAAGGATTTAGTGATACATGTAGCCTTTTATCCTTCAACATTGATGCTTCCATCTTCTTTATGATGTTTTCCAACTTTATTGGCATGATATTCAATAAGAACCAAGTAAATCCATATAGGTTGAATATGGAAATGAAATCTTCTTGCATCCAAAAAGTCTCAACTTTCTCATGTACTTGGCCCTTGATGTGCAAGTTTAAAAATTTGACAGTCCTCTCAGCTTTGATCTCCTCCTTAGCATAATGTGCTTGATGTTTAGAACCACTAAGCTCTTGTTCACCATCTTCCCACTTTCCTAAATGTGTTTTTACCTTAGATGGATCTCTTGAATATCCTTTAGGTAAAAAAAAATCTACCTTGACATCATTATCAATATCTACAATTTCTTGTACACTAGCCTCATCAAATGGCTTCATGACAATAGGTTATTGATGAGTAAAATGGACTTAATATTTATGTTTGATTAAACACTCTAGATCAGACTCATCAACAAAATTATCATTAGATATGTAATATTTTAGAGAAGAAACTTTTTTTACCCAACTTATCAAATTCCTTGCATATGGCATTGAACTTCTACCCTAAATATTCTTCCTCATGAATGTCATCTTCAAAATATATTTCCTCTACCTTGGTATCATGAGACTCTCTTAGGACTACCACTTCTTGAGGAGTGACTTGAACTTCATCCTTGATATTACACTCCACTTTATGCTTAAGATGGTCATCTAAAACTTCATTATCAAACATGGAGTCTTCTTCAAATACCTTTATCTTTAAGACATGGCACAATTCTTCATTGAAATACATCACCTCAAAAATGGAGGCATTAGAGTCTACTTCATCGACACACATCCCTTCAAAAATGGAGGCATAATATTCTGGATTGTCTTTTTGTTCACCAAAAGGAGTCCCTATGGTTATTTCTTCTTCATAGTCACTCATGAGATCTTATTTATTACCCATGAATTGAATTTGCTCTTATACATTTGGTTCTCTCAAGATAGGCTCTTTCTAAAGAAGGGGTGAGGTAGAAGGTTGATGGATAGGATCATATGAAGGAAATGGAATTTGATGTGTATTGGAAGGTTGATGATTTGTGTATGGAGTATGGGATGAAGGAGAAGGATTATGAGTGGATCTGGGAAAGAGAAAAGAACTAGTAAGATCATAGGGAAGTGAATTCTTGGGTTGATTAGGAGTAGCATCTACATGAGTAGGAATTTTATCTTCCCAATAATATTTTTATGTATAATCCATGGCATCATATTATTTCATATGAAAAGACTCATAAGATTGCTCATGATTCTGATAAGCATCATGGTATGAATGATAGGGCTCATATTAGGACTTATAGAGAGGTGTTTCTTGATAGGTTTCTTGGTAACCTTCCTCATAGGGTTTCCAAACAACATGGTGTCTATATGGAGAGGTAAATGAAGGAATACATGGATACCATGGCTAATAGGATTGATATCCATTTTGATAAGACTTTTGAGGGATAAAAATTGATTCATAACAAGGCTAATAAAAAGGTTTTTGATAGGAGTATAGGCCATATCTATCCATATCAACCTCATATGTCAAATAACACACAAACAATGATAAAAATTTTCAAATAGATATACCTAGGCTACTTACAATAAGAAATTATCATTCAGAGTCACCATTGGTGTTATCTTTCTTTCTTCTAAAAGTTGATTAGAGGAAATAAACACCAACAATCTTACCACTCTCTTTGACCTTGGTCCCACCAAGTATGCCAAAAAAATTTGTCACTTAGATTTTCACCCTTTGAGGAGATGTCTTCGCTCTCCTCATCCAAGTGGAAAAATTAAAACACCTCTAGTCTATGGGTGAGCCTAAGAGTGAGGTGAATCTCTAGATAGGGATAGCTCCCTTGATGTATCAATTATAAAACATTAATAGACCTATACTTTTTGAGGGAAAAGGGAGAGAGAAAACTCAAAGAAAACTATCTTAAGGGAGGTGATACATTAAATAAGTTTATGAATTCTAACTAGCTGCATGTTACACTTGAGAACAAAGGACTAACCAAACATACACTTCTCCAATCTGCATCTTCTCACATCAATGTTACATTATGAGGTTGTGATGAATGTTTAGGCTAAGAGGACTAGAAAAGAGGTTGACAATGGAACCATTTTAATATAATAACTCACTCAACCGTGACACATCATAAAAGACTTCACATGCCTTGTAAGAAGAAACTTTATAACTAAAAATAAGTGAGAGAATGAAACAACAATGCTAAGGAAACAAGTCATCACTAAATAGAATCAATCATATAAGTAAAAAAAATTATGAATAGTCATAAAAGAGGTAAAAATAAATATTATTATTGTTTAAATGGTATGTAAATGAGAATGGATTCACCATACTCAGGTGGAATGTAGTTTAAAAAGGCTAAAATCACTAGTTCTTAAGAAATTAAGAGAGAGAAAAGAGGAGATAAGGACACTTTTAAAATTGAGAAAATGAGTTACATATGCACAAGGAGAATATTAGAAATGAACCATGTAAGGTAAATAAGTATAAGTGTCCATCCACATCATGAAACCCATAAAAAGTGGCATGAAATTCTCTTTGTTGGCTTAGAAAATTACCTTCATCATCCACACCTATTTGAACATCCCAAAATATGTTAGTGATAGGTATGGTTATTATTATTGTAGATAAGGATTTTATACATTCCTCTCCATGCATTGGTTGTGTTTTTTGTCATCTAGAGTCATCTAAAAATGAGCTATCACTACCTACACTCTAAAAAATTCCTTTTTCAATCACCCCTCACACTTATTGTAAAAATTGGCTTCAATTTTCCATTAAAACCCATGGGAAGGAGTGGATGATGCTTAGGAAGACTCTCCATGTCCTTAGACTGCTCAGGTAGACCTTAAAAAGCCATCCACTTGAAATTTCCACACATCTCACCACCATGTTCATTATGGAAGTTTTGACTGACTAATATGAGAGATACTATTGGGGAACTTAAGATTTTTTATTAATAAATAAATTAACATAGTGAGTTATTAAAATCTCTAAGATTCTCCTATAACTTTATTACATCTCTTGAATGTTCCTATAACCTGCACAATGCACAAAATAGTCAAAAATACCTTATTTAATAACTCATCCATATAATTATATATAGTAAAACAAGATTATTAGGATCCTAAAAAATATTTTTCAAGGTTTAATAACTTTCATTATCATTCCATTTTTATGGGATCTCCTTCTAACCTCATCTTCTCAATCGGGTCCATATCTAAGGGTTTGCAAGTGTTTTTAGTGCTTTTAATTATTAAGGTTTGTTCATAAAAATATGACATTATAAATACCAAAAAATCTCAAAAAAATTAGGTTAAATGACCCTATTAACCTCCCTAAAATCCATATATCCTCATTCATAACTCCCAAGTATATGTGAGCATTTGAAATTAGCCTATCGAGCTTATTTTTCCATTCCTTACAGTCTTGAAGTTGTCTTAAGACAAAAGTGGCCTTATTTTTTCTTCCTTTTTAATTTAAAATATTTAAAATGTCTTAAATTACATAAAAAACAATACGAAAACAATTTTAATACTCATATCATGTTACAATTGTAATTGACCTTCCATTTGGCGTCTAGGTCTAAACCTTGCCTACTAGGCCTATCCAAAACATTTGTGGGTTTGGACCACCTATAATTTTTAACCTTATGTGATATATTAATAATTTTTTATTATTTTTATTTCATCCTCTCATACCTCCTTTAATTTTATATTTAGCTTCTAGTCTACCTTTCTCACCCATCTTCTCTAACTTAGTAGTCTATGCATAAAGGGGATTTCACTATGTTTGAGACAAAACATAAGGAAATTACCTTATATTATAAACCCAAATTAATATTTTAATTGATTATAATTTTTATATATACCTTATAAACCTAATTTCAGACTTTTATCATGATTTTTACCATTTTAACTCCTAAGAAAACAAAATAGATTGTTAAAAAAATTGACTATGTGTAAGGTTTCATGTCATGGACCGTGGACTATTTATTTAGAGATAATTATTTTATCCATATTGACCATGATATTTTAATGAGATATAATCACTTGTATTTGGTTATCATATTTATCATATAAACTTTAGACTCTTTTGAAACCCTGCTTTGTTTATACCTTACCATGATTACTCTAGACTGAGGTTAATTTCTTGACTATATGCTTCTCTTTCCTTTAGGTGTATACTAATCATCTAGAGTTACTTACCTCAGTATAAGGTATTATTAAAAATTTAATCAAAACTTATATTTCTTTTATTTATCTATGCTATGCATTTCCCATGCTAAATACCTAGGATAAGCATCAACTAGATCACTGTCAGCTATAGTTGATTATAGCTGACTTTATATGGCTAGGTAGGGGTTTTATTAATAAGAACTTACCTTAGAACATATAAAAAATTATCTATGATCCAATTGATATAATATTAATTTATTTAAAATTATCTTTCATGAATAGTGCATGTATCTCCATGGTTAAGTCTCTCTCATGGAAGGTATATGAGTTAAGATATGTTGTAGGTGAATGTCCATAAAGGTAGGGACACATTTAGATGTGTATGAGAGGTAAAACATACTATATCATTATATTTTAGTGTATTTTAAATAATAAATAATTATTTCAACCATTTTCAAACATCTCTCATTTTTTAGCCTTGGTTATTCCATCTCAAACCTCTAACTTTGACTATGTGCTGCATTATTTGAAGTTGTAGGTGTGTATCTCCTTGTCAAGGTGCACCTGTAGGTGCCTTTCAAAAATAAAACCTTGCATATCAAATTATTTTAATAAGTTATAAATTACAAATTATATTTTTTAACCTATAAAAACATCAAACATTAAGGCATATTCTAGTATACAAACTTTGACAAAGAGTCACCTTGGGGCTCAAAATTGTAGATGCGAATGAAGAAAAATAGTGTTCAAATGGAAACTTTGAGCCTCTTAATAACTAATCCCCACTATTAATTTTCCCCTCAAACCTTGTAGAGTTATTTTAATATATATTATATATATAATTTATAGTGATTAATATGCACTAAAGGTCTTGTCAACATTTTTATAAGACCTTAACTAAAATTACTTGGTCCTCTATTTTCTTATTTTAGGGATTTGATCCCTGAGTACAGAGTCCTGCATTTTGGAGGTGAATTTTAACCTTTATTAACAATATATTACTTGAATTAATTATATAATGATCCTTTAAATATATCAAGACTCTAAGGAACATCTCACCATATGCTTCAATACTTCTCATAACAATTCATCTCTCTGTTATCACCACTTGTAGGTGGTCATTTTCATACATAGGTAGTAAGTACAAGTATGGGTAGTGTGCATTGTATTTATCCCTCAATGAGTTTTATTCCTATATCCAGGATAAAAAATATATTATTTACATTATCAAGGTACTTTATAAGTTCTAAAACTTTCTTCCAACAGGATTTTCCCTTTCAAGCACCTATAGATGCACATTCTATATTGCACATAGATAGGCAGTGAACATGAGGTTGGATAGTGTGCATTATATTTAGAAATAAATTAGTTGTAAACCTATTAAAATAAATAAAAATGGATGTTCAAAACCCATATATGTATTAAAATATATTTTTTCATAATTTCCAAATGATTGTATTCTTCCAAGCACATGTAGATGCACTTTCATGTTAAACTATGTCCTTGTGTAGTATACGACTGTAATTCATGGAATGCTACTTTGGAGGATAATATTTAGAGGTGATGGGATTTATATTAAATGGAAAAATATATAATTAACCTATAATCACACTCTAAAACCATTACCAAAGCATGAAGGTTTTGTAGATAGTTGAAACCTACCAATAACATAGAATGGTACTTTCTCTTGTAACATGAGATGATTTGTATATATAGACACCTTGAAACACTAAAAATACAATGGAGATAATTTGATTGGGGAGTAATAATAATATATATAAAATTTCAATATGTCAATTGTATGTATTTGTTCAAATAAGGGAAAAACATATAGGGTGCATAGGTTAGCAAGCAAAATGGATAGGTCAACTTATTAGGAATGATTCATAAAGCATAGGTCACAATTCCTCTATAAAAAAACATAAAATATAATATTAATTAAGTTTATAAGACACCCCCAAGATAATTTTTCTTGAATCCTCTTTTGTTGACCATACCAAGTACAAACATGAAGGCCATTCTTACTTGCCAAGCCTAGTGGAAGGAGAGATAAATGGTTTTATTCATTTATTTGAGATTCTAATAAAAATTATCATTTAAAAAGTGTATTTAATACCATGGGACACTCCTAATATGTCATATATGAGAGGGAATAAAATTATATACACCTTAGTAAAACTCCTCTTTTCTCTAAAAAAATACCCTTTTTGTAAAAAACCTACCACTTTTCAATTAGGACTAGTTTTATAAGGCATAATGGGACACATGACATGTGACATAACCTTTTTAACCTTATAAAGTACCAAGGAGTTTGTATAAGTCATTGAATGCCCCTTTTTTGACCTCAAAATGACTCCTAAGACTAAAAAGATTAAAATGACTAAGGATAAAGGCTAATATAACATTAAGTGAAATCAATTAGCCTACAGAACACCTCATGATATAATGTTAGACACCTAAACACTTAAACATAATTTTTTTTACCTATAAGGGTCCTAATTTGACCTATAGGGTCAAATTTGGTAAATGAATTGGTGTCTCATAGGGGTAGTATGTCTACTATACTAACTAGACCAATAGCTTTATCAATCTATTAGGCCTAGGGAGTCATTTTAAGTCTAAAACACACAAGAATAATTTGAACATTGATAACAAGCTAGACCAATACAAGACAACTAATTACCTCAACCACATAGAATAAAGGACACACACAAGCAAATCAAACACACTAACAAGACACACACATGTGCTCAAAACACTTGGGAAAAGAATAAAACAAGTAACTATGTACAACTAAAAATTAAGAATACCTCCCTCTTAGATCAAAGGGGAAGTTTGAAATATTCCTAGCTTCATTACATGATGGATTTAATGAGACATGTAGCCTTTTGTCCTTTAGCATTGATGCCTCCATCTTCTCCATGATGGTTGAAAAATTCATTGGCATGAGGTTCAATGAGAACCAAGTAGATCCATAGAAGTTGACTATGGAAATGAAGTCTTGTTACAACCAAATAGTCTCAACCTTCTCATGTACTTATCTCTTGATGTGCAAGTTTAAAAATATGATAGTATTCTCAGCCTTGTTCTCCTCCTTGGCTTAAAGTGTTTGATATTTGAAAGCACCAAGATCTCCTTCATCATGTTCCCACATCCTTGAATGTGGTTTTACCTTGGATGGATCCCTTAAATATCCTTTAGGTACAACAAGATCTACCTTGACATCATTATCCATATCTATAACTTATTGTACACTAGAATCATCAAATGGATTCATGACAATAGGTTCTTGACTAGTAGGATGAGCTCCATATTTATGTTTTATTAAACACTCAAGATCATGTTTCTTAGACACATCAACAAACTTGTCATCAGATATGCAATCTTTTGGAGAAGAAAAAACTTTACCTAGCTTATCAAATTATTTGCATATGACATTAAAATTATACCTTAAATCTTCTTCCTCATGAATGTCATCTTCAAGAGTTATTTCCTCTACCCTTATCTCATGAGACTCTCTTGGGACTAACACTTCTTAAGGAGTGACTGGACCTTCATCCTTGATATTACACTCCACTTCATAATCAAACATGGAGTCTTCTTCAAATACCTCTATCTTCAAGTCTTGGCCACATTCTTCATAAATACACATCCCCTCAAAAATGGATGCATTAGAGTCTAATTCATAGACACACATCCATTTAAAATTGGAGGCATTAACTTGTGGATTATCCTTATGTTCACCAAGGGGAACCCCTATGGTGATTTCTTCATCATATTCACTCATGATATATTATTGATCAACCATGAATTTAATTCTATCTTCTTCACTTGCTTCTGTCAAGATAGGCTCTTCCTTAAGAAGGGGTGAGGTAGAAGGTTGATGGATAGGCTCATGTGAAGGACATGGAATGTAAGATGTAGTAGAATGTTGATCAGTTGGAGATGGAGTGTGGGATGAAGGATAAGGCTTATGAGTGAATTTTGGAAATTTAAAAGTACTAGTAAGTTCATAGGGAAATGAATTCTTGGGTTGACTAGAAGGATTAATATCTACATGAGCAGGAACTACATATTACCAATAATATATTTGTGTATAGTCCATGGAATCATCTAATTTCATATGAAAAGACTCATAAGAGTACTCTTGCTGCTAGTAGGCATCATGCTATGAATGATAGGGCACATATTGGGACTGATAGAGAGGTGTTTCTTTATAGGTTTCCTGGTAAGCTTCCTCATATGATTGTCTAACAACATGGTGTCCATATGGAGAGGGAAATGAAGGGATATAGGGATTCCATGGATCATAGTATTGATATAAATTTTAATATAAATATTTAGGAGAAAAAATTGATTCATATCAGTGTTGATAAGAAGGTTCAATATAGGAGTATAGGCCATAACTATCCATATAAACCTCATATGTCAAAGAACACACAAAAACTAATCAAAATTTTCAAATAGATATACTTGGGATGCTTATAACTAGAAGTTATCATTCAAAAGTCACCATTTGTGTTAGTTTACTTGTTTTCAAAAGCTTATTAGAGGAAAAACACACCAAAAATATTCCCACTCTCTTGGACCTTGGTCTCATTAGGCATGCTAGAAACTATTTTCACTTGGATTTGCACCCTTTGAGGAGATGTATCAACTCTCCTCATGCATGTGGCATAATTGAAACATATCTAGGTTATGGGTGAGCCTAAGAGTGAGGTGAATCTCTAGATAGGGCTAGCTCCCTTGATGTACCACTTTTAGAACACTACTAGACCTATACTTTGTGGGAAAAAAAAAGAGAAAATTGAAATAAAAATATATTAACAGAGGTGATACACAAAAAAATTTGATGACTTCCAAAAAGTTACATGTTACACATGATAACAAAGGAATAGCCAAACATACACTTTTCCAACCTGCATCTTCTCACATTGATATTACATTATGACATTGTGATGAATGTTCAGGCTAAGAGGACTAGACAAGAGGCCTATAATGGCACTATTTGAATATACCAACTCACTCAACCTTGACACATCATAAAACACTTCACATGAACTATAAGAAGAAGCTTTCAATATAAAAATAGGTGAGAGAATGAAATAACAATGCTAAGGAAACAACAAGTCATCACTAAATAAAATCAATCATTTAAGTAAAAAACACTATAAATAGTTAGGGAAGAGGTAAAAATAAGTAGTCTTATTGATAAAATGGTATGAGAATGAGATAGGATTGACCATACCCAGGTGGAGCATAGTTCACAAAGGCAAATATGGCTAGTTCTTATAGAACTTGAGAGAGAGAGAGGAGAATAGAGAAGTCCAAAGGTCACAAAGACACTTTTCAAGTTGAGAAAACGAGTTGCATATAAATTAGGAGAATATGTGAAACAAACCATGTAAGGTTAATAAGTACAAGTGTCCATCCAAGTCATGAAACTCATACAAAGTGGCATGAAATTCCCTTTGTTGGCTTAAAAAACTACATTTATCATACACACCTATTTAAACATCCAAAAACTAAATAGGGTAAGGAATTATTATTTTAATGAGAGGGAAGGATTTTATTCATTCATCTCCAAGCATTTATTGTAGACTTGGTCATCTAGAATCATTTGTAAATGAGATATAACTATTTGCACTTTAATAAACTCTATTTTTAGTCACCCCTCACACTTAGCCTCTAAATTAGCTTTAATTTTTATATTAATTTATATGTTTTTTAGTTTTTTACACTTTTAAATACTCTCCATGGCCTTATAATGCTGAAGTAGACCTTAGAATTCCATCCACTTGAAATTTCCACACTTGTCACCACCATGTTCACTATGCCAATTTTGACTGGCTAAGATGAGAGCTCTTATTGGGGAACTTAGGATATTTTAGGAAGAATTAAATTAAAATATTTAGGTAATTAAATTTCTAATATTACAGCCAAACTTTATTGCATCTCTTGAATGTTCCAATAACCTACACAATATATAAAATAGTTATAAATGCCTTGTTTTATACATATCTATACAATTCCATAAAGTAAAATAGGATGGGGAGGATATTTAGATATTATTATTATTAAATGTTCAATCACTTTCATGGTCATTCAATATTTTCTATATAACCATCTAACCTCATCTTCCCAATCAGGGCCTTATTTAAGGGTTTGTAAGGGTTTTGAGTGATTTTTATTGTTAAGGTTTGTTCATAAAAACCTGACATTAGAACTACTAAAAAATATAAAAAAATGATGTTAAAGGACCCTTTTAATCTCCATTAAATCCATATATTCTCATGGATAACCCCCAATAATATGTGAGCATTCAAATCTAGCCTATCAAGATTTCTTTTCCATTCCTTGCAAACTTGAAGTTATCTTGAGTGAAAAGTGGCCATTTTAAGATTAATATTCAGTTTAAAATCTTAAAAATTTCTTAAATTAACTCAAAAACATGACACAAACCATTTTAATACTCATCTCATGTTACAATTGAAATTGACCTTCCATTTGGCCTCTAGGTTTAAACCCTACCTACTAGGCCTATCTACAACTTTTTAGGGTTTGGACCACATATAAGTTTTACCCCTTATATGATATGTTACTCATGTTTTATTATGTGTATTTAATTCTCCCACACCTCATTTAAAGATATATTTAGCTTCTAGTATACCCTTCTCACCCATCTTCTCCAACTTGGTAGTTTATGCATAAACGGAAGTGCCCTCTGTCGAGACAAAATAGATGGAACTTCCCCTATTTTCTCAACATAACTAAATATTTGAGATAATTATCCTATTTTTATAAAACTTATACACAAAATTTCAACCTATGATCATTATTTTTACCTGTTTAAATTCTCGAAAACTAAAACAAAATGTTAAAAAAATAGACTATGTGTAAGGTTTCATGCCATGGATTGTAGACTATTTATGTAGAGCTACTTCTTTGCTCCATATTCATCATGATATTTTCATGATAAATCCTAAATTTTATTTTGGGTATCTTATTTATTATTTTAAAATTTAGACTCTTTCCAAACCCTGCTTTGTTCATACCTTACCATGAGTATCCTAGGTTGAGGTCAACTTCTTGAATGTATGTTTATCTTTCTTGTAGGTGTATATTGCTCATATAGATTTACTTACCTCAGTATAGGTATTATGAAACCTTTAATTCCAAATCATGGTTTTTTTATTTATCTATGCTATGAATTTTACATGTTAAATACCTATGATAATCATTAACTAGATCACTGTCAGCTACAGTTGATTGTAACTGATTATGTACGGTAGGGCAAGGGTCATACAGATAAACATTTACCTTGGAACCTATAAAACATGATAAATGATCCAATTTATATACTTTAAGTAATTTTAAATCATCTTTCATGAATATTTCAGGTGTCTCCATGCCTAATTCTCTCACATGGAAGGTATAAGAGTTAACATCAATTGTAGGTGAATGTGCATAAACGCACGAACACTTGTAAATGTGTATGAGAGGTAAAACACATTATATCATTATCTTTGAGTGGATTTTAAATCATAACTAGTTACTTCAACCATTTTTAAACATCTCTCATCTTCCATCCTTGGTGATTCCATCTTAAACCTCCAACTTGGACTATGTGCTACCTTATTTGAAGATATAAGTGTGTATCTCCTTGTGAAGGGGTACCTATAGGTGCATTTTGAGAATAAAACCCTACATATCAAATTATTTTAATAAATTATAAACCAGAAATTATATTTTTAACCATATATAACCATCAAACGTGAAGGCATGGTATAATATGTGACCTAGGATGAATAGTTCCCTTGGGGCTCAAAACTATAGATTTCAATGAAGAAAAATAGTGTTCAAAGGGAAAATTTGAGCCTCTTAATAACTAATAACCACTAGGAATTTTACCCTAAACCCTTATATATATATTATTACGTATAAGATACAAGGTATAGTGATTAATATACACTAAATATCTTGTCAACACTGCTATAAGACCTTCACTAAAATCACCTGGGCCTCTGTTTTCCTATTTTTGGGATCTGATCCTTAAGTACATAATCTTTCATTTTATAAGTGAATTTTAACCTTATTTTGAAATATAGTACTCAAGGGAAGTCTTTCATGATCCTTTCATCTTATCAATACTCTAATGAATGTCTCACCACATTCTTCAATACTTCTCATGATAATTCATCTCTCTGTTAGTACCACTTGTAGGTGGTCATTTACATACATAGGTAGTCAATATAAGTATGGGTAGTGTGTATTTTCTTTACCCTTAATTATTTTTCGTCCTATATTAATGATCCCAAATAGATTATTCATATTATCAATGGCCTTTATCAGCTATAAAACATGCTTCCAACATGTGTTTCCCTTTCAAGCACCTATAGATGCAGATTTTGAACTGCATATAGATAGGCAATGAGCATGAGGTTGGGTAGTGTGCATTGTTTGTATCCCTCAATTAGTATTAAACATATTATAATAACTAAAAATATATTATTAAAACCCTTGAATTTATTTAAAGAGTTGTGTTCCTAATTTCCATTTGATTTTCTTCTTTCAAGCACATGTACATGCACTTTCATGGAAGAATATGTGCTTGTGTGGTATATCAATAAAATTCATGGAATGTTGATTTGGAGGAAAAGATTTAAAGGTTAGGATATTGAGATGACATAGAAAACATGATAATGAACCTATCCCCACCATTTGAAACCATTATCAAAGCATGAAGGTTCTATGAATAGTGGAAACCTACCAATGACATAGAATGGTATTTTATCTTGAAACATGAGATGATTTGCATATATAGACACCTTTAAACTCTAAACCAAGAATGGGGATAATTTTAGGATGGAGTAAGAATCATTTTTAAATAACATCAATAGGTGAATATTATGTATTTTTTAAAACCAAGGCAAAACCTATAGGGTGCACAAATTAGCAAATAAAATAGATATGTCATCTTTTTAGGAATGGTTAATAAAGCATAAGTCACAACTCCTCCTCAAAAAAGCATAAAAGGAAATATTAATAGGTGTAGGAATGGTGAATTATTCTTTATTAACCCCCAAAATCATTAACCATTCCTATAAAGATGATCACTTATGTCATCTTTGTAGGAATCATAACAAATTAGCAAATAAAATAGATATGCCATCTTTTTAGGAATGGTTGATAAATAATTTGTTATCTATTTTATTTGTTAATTTTTAGGAAAGGTGAGCTATGAATATGTATTCTTACTCAATATGAATAAGTGTAGAAGACACCCTGAAAATATTTTTTCATGAATCCTCTTTTGCTTACCATATTGATTACGAAATTGAAGGTCATTCTTGCCTACTAATCCTAGTGGAAGGAGAGGTAAGTGGTTTTATTCATTTATTTGAGCTTATGATCAAAATGATCACTGAAACAAATGTATGGAATACCAAGGGACACTCTTGTAATTTCATCAATTGTAAGAGGCCATACAAGTCTATACACCTCATTAATACTCCTCTTTTCTCCAAGAAAACTACCCTTTTTCTGATGAACCCACCACTTTTTAGTTATGAATAATTGAATAACATATAATGGGACACATGGCACATGACATAACCTTTTATAACCTTCACACTTCCCAAGGAGTCTATACAAGTCATTAAATGCCCCTTTTTGACCTCAAAATGACTCCTAAGACTAAAAGGATTTAAATGACTTAGGACCAAGGCTAATATAACATTAAATGACATCAATTAACCTAAAATACACCTCATGACATAATTTTAGCCCAATAAAAACCTAAAAATCAATGTTTTAACCTATAAGGGTCCCAATTTGACCTGTAGAGTCAAATTTGGTCATCAATAACCTCGTGTAGAGTTGACATGGAAATTAAAATGTTGAAATTATTGGAATGGAACACTTGTCAAGGGTTCAAGGGTTTCGATTTTGAATACACTATGGTCTTGTAATTATTAAAAATTATAAGGGTTAGTGTCTCCTTTCATATTATATATTGCACCATTGTAAGGGAACTTGATACTTTAGCAAGCAGAAGAGGTGATAGACCTCATGCAATGAGTACATGGCCTATGAAAAAAGATATTATTTGAGAGATCAAAATTGAAGATCGTAACCTTCACTCAAATAATTATAGGTGGGATGGCGATAGGGATCCACACATAACCTAAGGTAGGAATTTTCCTTCAGTCATATCCTTGAAATGTGTTATGTGTAGACTTAATATTACATTTGGAATATCCAAGTGTTTTAATTAAGTTGATATAGGTAACACAAGTACCTGAACCCTCATCAATCAAAACATGCTTGTCTTGGATGTCACTAATTTAAATTTTTATAAATAGTGGAAGATCATCTACATGAATTTGAATATCATCATAAATCATAAAAATGATAGAGAATTTGAGAGATATAAATGCCCATGGTTTCATCAACATGTATAGACATCTCTTCACACTATTGTAAGATGTTATCTTCTTACCTAGATAAGGTAGCTATATGTCCTGATAGGGGAGGATGGGGAATTTTCATTTCCAATATGAGTTTCAAATGGTGGTTATGATGTTGTAGATAATTTTACATTAGTTCAATAAATGGAATTTGAGATGGAAGATTAGTAAGTTATATGATATAATCCCATTCATCATAATCCATGAGTGGACTATTAGATAGAAGTGCATAGTTTTGGAGGAGTTCCTCAGAGGAGGATCATAATTGCATGTAAATTTGGGTTGATAAGATGTGAGAGTTTTAATTTTTTTATTATCATGAAAGGATGAGGTAGTTGATGTAGGACTAGTTTGTGATAGATTTGAAGTAGTGTTAGAAGGTTGAATATCATTGGCAATGGGTAAAGAGGTTGGATAAATTGTATAAATGGTATGAGAGGTGTTATCCAATAGAGGTGTTAGAATTGGTTAATCAAAAGAGATAAGATCCTCTTCCCCCAAATATATTACGTGAGTTGGGGAAGAATCTTTGACAACATGAAAAGTGTGAAATGATTGGTGAGTGTGACTAGGATGAAAACTAAGGAAGTCAACTACCATTCACATATTAATCGTGTTGACCAAATTATCTTTAGGAGTTTGGTTTATAAGACTATAAATTTTATTATTGGAATGAGTAAGCTTATCATTAGTATCTTGATGATTTGGAAGATGGTATTTGTAGATGGCCAGATGAGTATTTACCTAGTTCAAAGATTGATTTTTGATTTGTGCTTCATGAGATTTGAAGGTAATGCCATAGGATTTTTGACATTTATTAATGAGGTAATCATGGTAAAAATTGGGAACAAAGGGGAAATATATATCAAATCTACAAAATTTCCTATAAGTCTCATGAGAGTGACCCTAACTAGCATGAAACCAACATAATTTATTTGGATCATACCATGATTTCATAGGGTAAGTAGGATCAAGATCTCATGGAAGAGGCCATGGTAGAATTTTGTTAGTTACAATAAGGATAAATTATTAATAAAATTTATGTTTTTTGTTGGATAAAAGTGAGGATTAGGGATATGGTTAGGAGGGAAAGCTTGTTCTTGAGCATGGTCAAGAGTAATAGCTTAAATAATATGGATGGTATTATAAGAATAAATGACACCATAACTAGTACCATGATGATTTTTATTTTTTATGAGCATGAAAGTGTCCATAAGAGGTTGTGATGGCTCCAACTGATGCATAAGTAAATCTTGGTGCTTGGCTTGGTTGATGGCCTCTTCAAAAGTTTATGGAGAAAGAATCCAGACTTGATATTGAAAATTAGGATAAAGAGCATTGGTGAATATATGAAAAAGGTTATCATCCACCATGTTGTGTTCACACTTTTTAGATAAGGTCTTCCATCATTTGATGAAATCTTGGTTAGTTTCCATAATAAATTACTTGTAATTAATAAAATGAACCAGGGTATTTTAAGGGAGGTCACTAGTTTTAAACTCTTTTACTAGAGAATTAACTAGATCTTTCAAACTAGTGATGGAATGAGTTTTGAGGTGGTTATACCAATATAAATCATCTCCAAAGAGGGTTTTACCTAAGATTTTAGTAGTGGCAATTTTCTTTAACTTGACCCAACTTTTTTATATATTTATAAGTGTTTTTAAGTGTAAGGTAGGATCAGTTGACCTATTGTAGCTAATGGTAGGGGTAATACCTCCTATATATACGTTAGTAATATGATGTGTTAGAATTTAATTTTTAAGGTGTTTGATTGTTTTGTTAACAATAGGCGGTTGAGGGATAAGATTTCCATGGGAATCCATAAGGGGTGGGGGCATTTTAGTTGTGTACTCCCCATGAAACCTATTGAGGGTGATTTTGGAGATGAATAAGGTATTTATTCACATGCATCCTTTGGTTGAGATTATTATTTTATAAAGGATTCATTTGGTTAAGACTTTGAAACAAAATTTTATGGGTTTAAGTGGTTTTATTTGTAGCATGTGAAGTATTAGCATTGGTATTAGTGTCTTGGGTACCACTATGAGTAGTGGAATGTGTGTTATTAGTATATTGAGTGGTATTATTAGAAAATCAGGCACAAGTGGCATGATTATCATGTGTTACAACAAATTCACTAGTAG
Organism: Torreya grandis; assembly: GCA_037957365.1. Lineage (NCBI taxonomy): Eukaryota > Viridiplantae > Streptophyta > Pinopsida > Cupressales > Taxaceae > Torreya > Torreya grandis. Next base: position 536,864 of record JARHVA010006228.1, on the reverse strand, counting down.
AAGGATTAGAAGAGGTACTAGTGGTCTGATTACCATGGGTAGAAAATGATGCACTAGGGGAATTAAGAAAAGAAGGTACTAGAAAAGGCCACCAGATATTGAGCCTACCATGTTACTAGATATAATTGAAATGAAGGTTTATTAAATCAAAGAAAAAAAGGTCATAAAATGATAAGGTGTCAAAATATAAGGAAGAGTTTGAGAGGAAAAGAAGTTAATTCCCCCAAATCCATGTGAGAATGTGGGGGAAGGTGAATAGGGTTCATTTGTTTGACCACTTATCATGAGCTGATAAATAGTATAAGGTTCTTTTCCTCAATGTTGACAAAATTAATTAATGAATAAAAACATTTTTGAAGTATACTCTAATTTAGGATAATATTCTAAGGAGAATAGATGATTGGAAACTAAATATGCATGATTAGGAGTCCCATAGTTTTTTGGGTGAGTGGTGACATGCACATTAATTTTGACTATAGTAGAGGCCACAAGATATTTATGGGAAAACATATTGGTGTTGGTGAATATCATTATATCTATTGATTTCAACTCTATGTTATCCTAACATAGAAAGCTCATGATAAGATATAAAGGTTAATAATGAAAAAGATGATGCAAAGACAAAGATAAAAAAAAAGGATATAGAGTTATGCAGGTCGACTGTGTATTATAACCCAAAAGGTAGAGAAGAATATAGAGTCATGTAATTGGACTCTATATTGTAAATAAGGAGGTAAAATAGGATGATAAGGGTAAATATTTGTGTAGGATAACTATGTACTATTGGATATAGAATTGAAGGTGGAGAAATAAGAAGACACGGTTTTATAGGTTGATTATGTGTTACTAAAAGGAGGAAAAATAAAATCTATAAGAGACTATAGTGACTAAAATAACATAGTAATGAAGCCAAACACATAAATAATTATATCAATGTGAGAGAACCAATTTGGGCACACATCACAAAACCTTGCACTAATGTGTTAGAATAAATATGACTGAGACAGGGGGGATCAATATTCAAAACATTTCATTCAATTCCATTTAAACATACATGAACCAATCTAAAAAGAATGTACATCACAGAAAAAAAAGCACCAAATCATAAAATCATAAAACAATGAACACAACATATACATGGGAAAAAAATTAGGGGAAGAAAACCCACTAAGGAAATAAATGGACTAAAATCCTATAAGACAAATACCAATATTTAGTGAATCACCAACTCAACATGGAGCACCAACCCCAACTAGTTAAGTACCAAATAAACTAAGCTTTAACAAACACCCACATAAAATGAGGAACCAATCCCCTAAATTAATCAACACCAACTCAACCACCTAATAAACTTGATAAAATTTTTAAACCCTTGTTACTCATACAATAGATGATGATATTCATCCTCAACACTTTGTTCACTTCTAACCCTCTCAAACTCACTTCTAGCCTTCTTCACTCAACTAGCCGTCTTCAAGGCTTGATTATATCTTTTGACCTTAATCATCATATGCATAAACATTATTATATATTCATGAAAGTTATATGATCATATGTATAACCTAATTTTTCTCTCCAATTATAAATATCATTCTCTTATTCTCTACACTCTCTAAGCATACCTAAATTGGCCTAATTAGCCTTACTTTTATAAAAGAGACTTGATTGCATCATTATTAATTAGCCACATACTTATATTCTTAGGTAATCCATGAAATATGTCTTATAATATTAAAATATAATGCATTAATCATGAATCAATAAATACATTAGGTCAGCCATATCTCGATTGGCCCTTACTTCTCTTTTAGGCTTTATGAAGACCTAATGGGCATTCTTAGCAACATGTTACCCTTTGATATTATTGAATAATATTAAAACACATCACATGGTAGGAACATAAAATATTACCCTTTAATATATCTTAAAAATTTTCACTTTATGTCCATACCACCTTTTAGGTCCAACCACCATTTGAACCCCTTCCTAAATCACTGTTCATAAAAGGCATATGTATACACACAAAATCTATCTTGAACAACTAACACATAAACTCAAATTTGAAAACAAACATGGAAATAAATTACATATTAAAAACCATAATTACCTTAGGGTTATCAAAAAATTCATCAAATTCTTCAAATTAGGATATACATGCTCAAACTCTTCTCTATAGGATGCTCATTTATAACTACCAACTAAATTTAAAACACAGTCAAGGAAACATGAACTTATGAAACATGATTTTAAATACTAAATTAATTGAAATATATGAAAAATATTTTATAAAATACTCATTTAAACTTCAAATAAATAGATAATAATCTCTAATAGAAATTATTAGTCATGCAGACCAATATATTGATCTTCTCTCTCACAGACTCCATTCAGCTAGATAAGCCATTTTGGCTTTAGTGTTCCAACCTCATAAACTAAATTTAAATATTATTTAATACATGGATAGATAATTAAAGTAAAAAATAATATCATCATGCACTTAAATACATTACTCTTACATGAAAATACATCAAGAAACATCTTCTCAATTTTTCTTGATTTTCTTACTGTCTATACTACTAGGTCTATTAGCGACTGGCCAACTTGGATCACCAAATTGAACACATAAGATATTAAAAATATAAAAAAATATTATTTAAAAACAAATACAAGTATCATAAAATTACCTTCATCTATTTATCAAATATGACTCCTTCAACTCTATCTTTTATAACAAATCATTGAGAAACAAACACTTTCTTGTAGGGTCTGCTAACTCACATGAGAAACCAATAACCTATTTAGGTGTTTAGGAGAGTTTAATATAACCTAAAATAACTTAAATATCCATATAAGACCATTAAATATATTTATCACAATATATTCCACATTGGGTCATTGTTAGGATTCTTTGAGGGTTTAGACCATCTTCTAGTCTTAACGATCATTCATAAAACTTAGCTCTTCTTTATAGAAACCAATGCTTAGAAATTTGAGATATAAAACTTAATCATCTACCATGAAAATATTATATTATATGAATATTCTACACATTCCAACCATCACTTGAAAAACCTTCTCAGGTAGACAAATCTTCATTTTGTGGACTTGAGAGACCTTGAAATACTTTTTCAAGCCTTTTCTTGAAAACCATGACCTAAAAATTCATGCACATAATTAAAAAAAGTTGAGTCAAACTTTTAAATGATAAATTACTTACCCATGTCATGAAAACTAATCTTGATACCACATCTAGCCACCATATCTCTTCTTCCTTTTTAGGCTCTGACCTATAGGTCTCATTCGATCTTGAAGTTGATCTTATAACCACTTTACAAGATATTATCACCTCAATTATATGTCGTAAAATATCCTATAATGCTTAAATTTTATTTTTATATTTAAATAGATCATGTTTTTGGCTCACTCAAAACATATTTAGAGCTATTTATAGATCTTTAGAGTTTGACTAAGGATCTTTGTAGCTCACTTGGAACATATTCAGAGCTACATACACAGATCTTTAGATCTAAAATTTTAATGATTTTCAAGTCCCTCAACACCTAATATAAAACCTCAAACAACATCTCTCACACTCAAACACTGTAAATAATTCTGTAAAGATTCACTAAGGATATTCATATCTCATTTAAAACATTTTTATGTTTTCTTACATAGATATTTGGAGAATATAATTTATTATTTGGATATCACTCCTTTAATTATGATACCTACACATAATATCTCAGAAGGTCTAGACAAAACATTGTAAGTTACTTGGAAATTGACATACTAATTTATACTTACTTTTTTGATCTCAATGATATTTCTCAAGTCACATAATATTCTCACATCACTACTCTCATACAACAAAAACATTCACTATGATGGCTTACTTGACCATGCACCATTACAAGAACCTTTGATATCAATGAAGGAAATCATCATACACACACCTCAAATCTTACTTGACCATGCACCTTTACGAGAACCTTTGACATCAATGACAACATTAATACCAAATCTCAACAATCAATGACAATACTTAGTAATCTCCCCTTAATCATTAACAATGTTTAACAATATCCCCCTTTTTCATTGATGGCAAACACACGTAAAAAATTGTGTGAACCACTCTTGATGGAAATCATTTCTCATATTTGGTTCTTGCCTCTTCTTCACCCTTTCTAATATTTCCTTTTTATTTCTCTCTTTTTGATATTTCTACATTTTAAAATTAATGAAAAAGGTCTTCCATAACTTTCATCTCTTTGAGAATGAACTCAAATTATAAGATCACTTCAACACATATCAAGCTTAGTTAATAACCTGAATAGCTCCCCCTCAAACAAAACATCCACCATGCTTATTTTAGTAGTAGATATAAAGGGTTAGTTGTAACTACTAAAATTTATCCCTTTGATCTAATAGTATCTCTCAATGATAATGTATGGCACATAATATTTATAAATGATGACAACTACTCATGACAACCATTATCAGAGAATTCTCTTAATTAGGTCACTTTATCAACTGATCCATCAAAAACTTATCAAATAATGTTTATGAAGCATCTCAGACACATTATTACCTTAACTATATATATATATATATATATATATATATCCAACACAACCATAATAAACAATATATATTCATTTTTATACCCATAAAATATTTGGCTACATCATATAGTTGTTGTCATGCAAAAATACCAAAATAAAAACTATCAACTCAGTTAAGGTTGATACAATAAACCCTATAATATTAGTAAAGTTCCTATTCCTTTTTAAAATGTTTTATTGTTAGTAATATTTTTTAATGATTTAAGATACATATCAAGATACATATGTTGGGAAAAGAGGTCAGAGTTCTGAAACAACATGAGGTGAAACAAATAAGAAGAGTGCCTAAAAACCCCTTTTGATTTGAAATGGGCCAGTTGTTCCACCATTGAGAAAGCAATTTGTTCAAAAAAATCAAGCCTATACTTCTGAGTTTTATTGATAGTTTTCAGCTTGAAGAAGATAGCCATTTGTTTTACATAAATTACCATATCATCTTTCATGCCAAAGATGAAATCCATCATAGATAGTACATCTTGGCTAGCTTATGTGAATTGGGCTCTTCCTACAGGGAGTGTAGGCACTGTAGTGTCATCATCACCCATTTGTAATTCAGATATCAAGAACCTCAACTGAGTGTTGATGTTTTCCCACATTATTTGTATTTTATAAATACTGGGAAATGTATTTTTACTATCATGATATAGGGCTAACATATCCCTGATAGCCTGTGGTGTGATTTGTACTATATATGGACCCTATTGAATGGTGCATGAGGGTGCATGGAACAAGTCTGCACATAATTTGACCAAGTCAGGACATGGATGTACAACTAATATAATGAATTGTGCCAATTATGAAGTCCATATCCTCATGGAAAATGTCTCATATTGTGCCTAACCTCTTAACTGACTCAGAAGCTCTCATATTGGCACCTACGACTGACTATTAAGAGATTTCACCTTTAAACAATGATATAGGAAAAGTATAATGTTATACGAAAATGAAGGAGATTTAGGAATTCAATAAAAACTAATTATATTCATTGGTAATCTTTAAAAATGATAGAAAAGGCTTAGAAGTCCTTGCACATAGTTATACACTCTCAAACTAACACCTACAACCATCATTGGGAATGTACTTTAAATGGTTAGGTAGTATTAAGAGAATAGGGTTTCAAAGAGTGAAGGAATATCTCAGTTAACAAATAACATGATAGGTTATAAAGAAAGAAAGGTAGACCCAAATCTAGAGGAACATTGGTGTGCTATATTTGTGGGAAGAAAGGACACCTAAAGAAAGATTGTTGGTTTCAAAAAGGAAAACAAGATAAAATCCAAGAAGCAAATGTAGCAGGTGATGTGTTACAATATGATTTAATTCATTCCTTAGATAATATTAATGATTCTTGGGTGTTATATTTAGGGGCATTATTTCATGCTATACCCCATAATAAATATTTTCAAGACTATATTCAAGGTGATTTTAGGTAGGTTTATTTGGGTGATGGTGAACCCTATAAAATTATAGGAAAGGGTAAGATGCATACCTATATTGACATCAAAATAAATTTACTTTCTTGATAAAGAACTTAGATCTACCAAGCTCCCCCTTAGACCAAGGATATCTTATTTAAATTAACTAGAAACTTAGATCACTTACCTTCCTTGATATGACTAAAAAAAAACAAATCTTGATTACACACTAAGATACCACACTCTTGACATCAACTACATAAATAGAGATTCCCTCTTTGTCTTCATAGATCAAACTCAACTAGTTACATAAATAGATATCAGAATTTTACCTCTCATATACCAATTTTCTATGCTTTGACTTTAGATACCTAATAACATCCTCGGATCTCTCATCATGTTTCTTTATACACTTCAAACCATAGAGATATCAACACAAGAATAGATAATATCCATCTTCAACTCCTTGCTTCAAACATAGACAACTTGGAATATTCTCAAAAATAAATCTTTTTTTATTACAACCTCATACTTATATTGATAGAATAATATCTCCTAAAGATTAATGGAGCCACCCCTTCTCATAGGGTACTAAAACAACGTGAACTAAAGATATTACTAGATCTCCATATTTTCACAAGATTAAATATTCTTTAGAATCCTTATGGATTTGATTCGCACTATAGACTTTATCTTATCATGAACCATTTGACCATCAATGTGACCTAACAACAAAAATTCCTTTCTTGACTTCACATCTGAGGCATGATCTATCTTGAAAAGTAGTCTATATGGACATAATATTGTCAAATTTTATCAATTATTGATGCTTTACATTTGTTAAGAATGCATCAAGACTCAATATTTCTAAGTGCATGCCTTAAAGGGTGCATCAGGAAAGGGGTTGGTATACCTTTAGTGATTCACAAGGTTTTTTTCCATTATTTCCATTATTACCAATGCAAATAGCTCTTAAAACCATTACCTAAGCTATTACTCCTCTCCTGCACATTCCTCCAATCTTTTTCCTCTTTTTATCCCTCTTTTCCTCACCTTGATCTCATTTCACTAGTTGACTGTACTAGGTCAATTTGGTTAACCCTATATAGTTTTCAGCCTTTCATTACTGTATAGGGTCCATTCGGTTGACCTTGTACTATTTTTGGTATTTTCACCTGATAGATTTGTTATCCCTTTGGCTGACCTAGCTTGGGACCTAGTGATTTATCTATATAAAACATATAGGTTTAACTGGGTTGACTGCATATAACTAACATATTCATAAGGATTTAGGGTGAAAATCATCTTTAAATACAAGATCATTTCATCATCATTTAAAAATGCAATCAATATTTATTATTCACTCACACTTTTTAACAATATACTCTTCCACCATTCTCTTTAAGGAGTCTTAACTTAGGGTTTCTACTTTGAGAATCTAGTCTTATGGATAAGTCTTAGATACATTGGCATTTCTTGGTGATACTTAAAAACCAAAAAAACCTCTTCTGAAGCCCATTTGACCAATAGAGAGATTGAGTCTTGATATGTTCACATTCAGGTAAGTATATTCTAACTTGTTTGTCCTCTCTTTAGTATATAAAGGTAGCTTAAGTATTAGATCAAATAATATTACTCTTCATATTCCATGTATTAGGTTTTTACTCATACTTATCTTAATTGATATTACCTTATACATGTTTTTATTTCTTTACTAACCTCTCATGTTGTATTATAAGCTTTGGAGTACACTAGATTATATTTACTTTCTAGTTTCTTAAAATAGAGTGAACATTAAACCTAAGACTCGTTTAGGGTTTTTGCGTGATTGTGTTAGATTGTAGACTTTGGAACCCTTCTTAGCATAATGTAATGTGACAAGTGATCCCATAATCAAGTTTATTGGATCCATATATTGGTGATGCCCCCAATTAACAAATGCATTGCTAATCAAAATTGTAGGTATGCTCTATCTTCTTTGAGCCAGGATTGGTTTATAAGCATGATGCATTTTTAATTGCATACATTCTAGTGAACCTGACATGAACTAACCCTTGAAAGATTTATCTACCTTATTTCATTTATTTCATTCTTTCATCATTATTTTCATCATATATTTTCCATACTAGGTCAACTCTATCAACTTAGTTTCTAACGTAGGTGTGTAAGTTTTCAAGCACAAGATATTGGATTAACCCAATTAACCTAGTACAAGTTTCTAGATTTCCAAGCATCCTATCTAGACTACTAGGTTGATTTAGTCAACCTTATACTTTATTATACATCAGGTTCAACATACTAAGTTAACCCAATTGATCATGTACATTTTAAGCACTCAACAACAAGTTTTTGTAAAGCTTAATCGACCTAGTCAACCCTAGAATTTTCAAGCATATATCAAGGTTCTTGAATAACAATCTTAATTCTCTACATCTCTGATCCACCAATTTTCCTTTCTATCTCTCTATCTATTTCTTTATAGTCTTTCCTTTCATAGTTGATAGTCTTTAAAATTACCCTTGTACAATCAACTAAATCAACCCTACCAACCCAGTTCTATTTCAATGAGTTATCTGGATAATTGGGTTGACTCTACCAACCCTATTCATTTTTATACCTTGATTCCATAGTATAAGTTTGACCTTGTTGACCCTTTTTTGTATTTTGTGCATACTTGTTGATCATATCAATATTGTACCTTTTTTCAAAGTTAAAATTAAATTTATATGTTATTAATTAGTTTACACTTTCATTTATTATTACTTGTATGCTTAGAATAGATCACATAGCTTAACTAGGTGGTTTTCAATTAATCATTTAGTTTCACTATTTTATATTTTATGCACACATGGCCAAACCACAAAATCTAAACAAGCATTTTAAAATATGTCTACACAAGGATAACCTAATTAGATTTCATGACCAAGGGGGAAGTTTATTTGATACTCTAGTAAATTATAAAGCATGGTTAATGGTATATTTTGGCTAAGTACATAACATTCATATCACTATGGTGTGTGAAGTAAAGGGGTAGGCCCTAAGACCAATCCTGTATCATTGACACTATAATCCCTTATAAGGGTGTTAGGTGCTTAGCCAAAACATATCATTAACCATGCTTTATACTTGAATATAGTATCAATTAAACTTCCCCTTTATCACTATGTTATGTGAAGTGAGGGGGTAGGCCCTAATACCAAGCATGTATCATTGAAACTATAATCTCTTTCAGCCCAAACTTCTTGAAACTATATTTAGTTTTCTTTCTAGTTCTTTGCTTATAGCCAACTGCGCTTCACTCATGTTGACTAATTAGTTAAATATTTACTTTCTCAGTTGATTTCTTGATCTTTGCTGAATTACAGTTTGTATTTCCAAAACTTGCATTAGCCAATATTGGTGCAAGGTTTTGTGTTATTTGATTCAATTATATTGGGAAACATTAATCCAATTTACTATTTGTTTCTTTTCATATATTTATCTTCAAATTTATTATAAAATTTATCCTATTTTAGTGCACAAATATATCATAAGTTTGTTAATTTTCCCTCTTAGCTATACTAAGTTGACCCAATCGACCATTTACCTTTTTCTATCCCCTGTTCACTATATTAGATAGACCTAGTTGACCATGTATAGTTTACAAACCTTATTTTCTCTTTTTCAATCTTTGTTCACTATACTTGATCGACCCAATCTACCTTGTACTATTTATAGGCCCTATTTTCTATGCTATGTTGACCTACTCGACCCTATAATTCTTTTTGGCTTCATTGTTTGTCAATCTAACTCTTTATATGTCCTTCTTTGAATTTTTTTCATCTCTCTTCAATCATAATTAAGTTTCCTATAAGAATATTCTTGGATAGCTTGAATCCATTTACATACTATATGGGATGTTCATTTTTTCCTCTCTTTTCCTCCCAAGAGTAACATCACTCTTGGGGTACCTCTTCTCCTCCTTCATCCATGAACTATAATATGGTGCAAATAACACCTCAAGATGAATTTGATGTATTTAATCCTTTCCTCACTTACCAATAAAATTCTCATCTTCAAAATATTCAAATTAATTTGGGAGTAATTGGTACAAGTTTACTTAACAATGCCACTAATAATCCTTCTTCTAGTAATCCTCCCCTTAATACTAATTTGGGGAGTGCTCTTACCAACACCAACCCACCCCCTTATATAACTAGAATTTTATCCCAAATTATCCAACAAATGAACATAATGGAAAATTATAACACTAACCAAATGATGAAACTTCAACAACATTTAATCAATGTGGCTAGTCAACCTCCAACTATGCATCTTCAAGCTAATCCCAATTTCATTCCTCCACCTCTTCAGGATGCCTCAAGAAATGTTAATCCTCAACCCGTAATGAATAACAAGATGTTTCAAACAATTCAAAATGAACCTTTATCTCCCTTAATTGTATCCATTGACATTGGTAACATATCTCTAACTATGAAATATGATGGGGTGAAATATCCTACCTCATTTCTTAAAGCCTTTGGCAACCTTTACAAAGAGTGGATCCAAACTAATACTTTCACTGCAAGTAAACTCTTAGTGAAAAACTTCACTGGAGATGTATTAGAATGGTATAACTAGCTTCCCCAACATTTTATTTGGAAACTTGAAGATTTGGTTAATCATTTGGTTAAATAAATTTAGCACAATGATCTTCCCAAAAATTATCTTAACCACTTCATCAATGCTAAGTAATCTCCCATTGAATTAGCTCATGACTTTAGCAAAATATGAAAATAATTGACCCATAAAACATACCATAACATGAATGATGATAACTTATTCAAACTCTTTATAACCACTTTGACTCCCACTCTTCAATATAAGGTTCAAACCTTTGCTCCCCAATCACTCAATGAAGCTATTGACCAAGCTAAATGTCAATACTTTATTATGAATAAATTTTAACCAAATCCTAAAATTTTTTAAGGATATTTCCAAAAATCTAATGATATCACTAGTAATACTATACAAACCAAAGTAGGAGTTTCCAAAACTTATGTTCTTTCACCTTCTCATACACCTCTTTTGGTTCAGTAAATGAAACAGTTTTTACTGCCCTCAAAACTTTTCATCTATCCCAATGCTCCTCCTAAGTGGTATGACCCCAATCTATTTTTCTAGTTCTATGAAAATATTAGGAATTCTCATGAATATTTTATACAAATCATTAAGGTTTTTGTCTCCAATATTATTTGTGATTTAATCAATCATGAAGCTATGATCAATCTTCATTATTAAGAATACACCACAACTTTTTAAAAATGACAAATTTCTAAAGCTTCTACTTCAAATAACCAAAATTATTATTCCAATAATTAATTAAATGCCAAGGATGTTTGTGTAATTTACATCAATTATGACCAATATTATAATAATTCTCAATATGTTAACACTGTTAAGGTCAACTATCATCACAAACTGGGTCGTAAAGATCCTGTTACCAAACCTAAAAAACCATATTTAGGAAGAATAAATTCTTAAAGATACCACCACCACTAATCATTATTAGGAAGCTCATGAGGAACCACCTCCTCCTTCCAATCCTCCAACCACATATATTCTTTATAAGTCTAATTTACCTCTTAAACCTCATACTAGTTCCTCTAAGTCTCATTGGAACTTTCTTGAAGAACACAACTCTATGCCTTGTAAAATTCCTCTTATGGACATAGTTCATACTTTACCCTATCATTTTAAGTTTATTATGAAACAACTCCAATAAATTGAAGATCCATCTTCCATATATGAAGAACCACCTTCTATTGAATCTCAACCTACCAATGTAAATACCATTGAAACTATGTGTCTTTCTTTCAAGCTCTCTATTGAATTCCTTGAAGAGGACATGATCAATGATGAAATTTTATTTTGTAATGATGATCCACCACTTTTAATCAAAGTATCAATTAATACCACTGTTATCCATAAAGTTCTAGTTAATTAAGGTTTTGTTATTAATGTGACATCTTTATCGGCCATCTAACAATTTAGTTATAACAAGGATCATCTCAAGAAAATATATATTACTTGTGTTTTTATAAGACTAAGCAAAATCCACTTGGTTACATTTGGCTTCCATTAACCATTGGACCTAAAACTATTTAAACTAATCTTATGTTCCTTGATCTCCCTTTGTCTTATAACATACTCCCTGGTCATCCATAGACTCATTGAATGAGGGCCATTACTTCTTCTAGTAGCCAATGCATTAAATTATTACATAATGTAAAATGGTATAAGCATAAAGTTGATCCCAACCCATGGATTATTTAGCTTCCTAATCAAAATCCCAATATTATGTTCCTACTATTCCTAAGATCAATACTTATCCTTTACCAGAGTTTATCAACATTAATCCTAATTTACAAGTTACTCTTATGGATTTTAATGATGATGAACCCAAAGATTTTCATGATACTTGTAATACTACCAAGTTACCTCCCTACATTTTGCAATGGCTTCCTCCTTCTCTATTACCCAGAGATTGTACTATTCTTCTTATGAGATTACCAATTTTTCCCCTCCATGAAATGCTCAAGAGCCTTATTTACCTAAATATGATTTCACTTGTAATGATTTTAGAATGTACAAGTATTTCAAGATCATATCATAATGTCTCACAAATTCAATAATATTAGGATTTTACCATTTAAAACTACCCCTAATTCTTAAGTATGTACAATTTCTCCAACATATGATGATAACTATATAATTTCTCAAGCCCAATCCATAGACTTGGATGTACAACATTATTAAAAAACATTAGCCCAAATTCATGCTTTGAATCAAGATGTTCATACCATTTTTTTGGGTCACACTTTAGATCCTAAGGGTCATGTGCCTCCTACCAATCCTCATCTTATTGATACTCCTTGGGTGGTAGAGCAAATTATACCTTATGAACCTCTAGAAATTTCTACATATCTTTTACCACCTATCTATCCAATAAATAACTCTAATCCTTCTCCCATCATTGAACCCACGAATATTTCCATCTCTTTTACTCCTAAAATTACATTAGATATGAAAGCAACTGATGTTCATTAGACACATTCTAAGTATGATCACCATGGAAATCAAATTCTAGATCTTGAAGTAGATGTCAAGTATTATGGTCCTCTTCCCACCTTTCCTAGTGATGAAGATATCTTTGAGTTACTTTATGCCCAAGAACCTCAAATTTCCTAACAACATCATAAACTTGGAAATTTTAATACTAAAACTCCTTAAACAACTTCATTTCTAGCATTGAACTTAAAACAAATATAATTTATACCTTACCTAATTCACCATACCACTTTCAAGACAATAATTCCATGCTTATTGAAGAAACCACTCCATTGAATATGGTACTCCATCTTGTTCTCCACCAATTACTATCTCTAATGAGCTTTCACATAATGACCATGATAATTTTAGCTTATTATTTGACAAATATAAAAAGGCTTTCACTTTCTCCTATGAGGACATGACTGGAAATGACCCAAGTATTGTGGTGCGTAATATCATTAATTATCTTGATGCTAAGCCTGTATATCAAAATCAAAAAAACTTTCCACTTGAAGTTTCCACTTTATGTCATAAGCAAATCATAAAATTACTTCATGATAAATTTATTAAACTAGTGGACTATTTTGAATGGGTTTTCAACACTATTCTCATTCAGAAGAAAGTCACAATGGTCATTTGCATTTATATTGATTTTTATAATCTTAATCTTGCCTGTCCTAAGGAAAAATTATATTTATCTTCAATAGATTCTATTGTAGATTCCATGGTTGGTTACAAAATATTATCTCTTATAGATGTATTCTTAGGATACAATCAAATTCATATTACCCTTAAGGACCAACATAAGATAAATTTTAAAATGAAATGGAGCACCTATTACTATGTTAAAATTCCCTTTGGTATTAATAATTCTATATCCACTTACCAATGAGAAATGACTCACATATTTAATAATATCATTCACAAAATTGTTGAAACTTATGTGGATGATCTCATTGCTAAATACAAAAATCATAAGAATCATATTTCTAATCTTGTTATCATCTTTGATCATCTCCTTAAATATAAAGTTAGTCTTAATCCTTAAAAATGTGTCTTTGAAGTCACATCTAGAAAATTGTTAGGATTATTAGTCTCTCTCCATGGCATTGATGTTGACCCTACCAAAATTAGATTTATCAACAATGTGTCCATTCCTCATTCTATTCCTAGCATCTGTATGTATTTAGGTAAATTTGGGGTAATTATATGATTCATACCCAAAATGGCATATTGAATTCACACCATTAATTCACTTCTCAATAAAGGTACTGATCTATAATGGATGGATCCATGTCAAAAAGCCATTGATAACATGAAAGAGTCATTTATTTATCCACCTACACTTTTTTCTCCTTCTAATGATAAATCTTTGATTATATATACTTCATCAACACCTATTTTAGTTGTGGCAATTCCTGACCAACAAGATGATACTAGAACAGAGTATGTTATCTACTACATTAGCTGAGGCCTCATTGATTATATAAATATGTTATACCAAAATTGAGCATGATTGCCTTGTTATTTATTTTGCAATTGAAAAGCTTTGCCACTATATGTTATACCAAACTACTTATGTCATTATTTATTATAACCCACTTCATCATTTCTTCTCCAAAAAACTTATTCATGGAGATAGAATTGGTAAATGGATGGTAATCCTTATGGAATTTTATCTTTATATCATCACACAGAAAGTTGTCAAAGGGTAAGTCATGGCTAGTCAACTTGCCATAGCTCCCATACTACCCACTTATTCTCTTCAAGATAATAGTCTAGATGATAACATCCTTTACATCAAAGGTCTTAATCATGATATTTATTTTAAAAAATTATTTTCATAGCTTTACTACCAATATTGAATCCAATAATCTTGATGAATCCACTACTCCCTCTGGTACTATTAAACCAAAAGTAGTTATCAAGGAGATTTTTGAAATCAATGTTGACTTGCATGAGGATAATTAGACCCTTCACTTTGATGGTGGTAAATTACTTCAAGGAGATGTGGTGGGTTACATTCTGACAAGTCCTATTAGAAAAATTATACCTTTAGCTTTTCATTTCACCTTAGATTGGCTGAATATGAAGCTTTCATTTTACGCATGTAAATTGTCCTTGACTTAGACATTCAATACCTTCATGCCTTGGGTGGTTCTCAACTTATTTTCCATCAAGTTAGTTGTGATTATCAATGTAAAAGTGAGAAATTCATCACATATCATCAAATTACAACCACTCTTGATAAGGGTTTCACCTCTTTCATTATTCAACTTGTTCTTAGATATCAAAATTCCATTGCTGATTATCTTGCCTCTTCAACTTCTCTCTTTCATCCACACCAAGATATTTTTGATCTTAAATTTATTATACAAATAAAAAAATATCCATCCTGTACTCAACCACTAAATTTTCTTATTTTTAATATCAAGGCCATTACCATTCAATAAATCCCATGGTACGAAGACATCATTCAATTCATGGAACATCAAACTTATCCTCCTAATTTAGACTCTTGTGAAGATAATCAATTTCATAAACAATAATTCAAGTATGTATTTCAACACAACATCCTTTATTATCAAAATTATAAAGGTACCTTTCTATGTTATGTTATGCAAGATGAGGTCTCTCCTCTTATTGAACAAGCACATGGGGGCATTTATAGTGTCCACACTAATGGACATGTTATATCTTGAAAATTCTTATGTATGGGTTAGTTTTATCCTACTCTTAAAAAGGATACAATTGAATATTATTAAAAGTGTAATCCTTTCCAGTTTCATGATGATCCAATCCATTCACCTCTAGCTAAAATTCAAACTATCAAATCTCCTTGGCCATTTTCCACATGGGGATTCGATCTCATTGGAAAACTACCTTATTCCCAAGATGGCAATGTCTTTATCATAAATACTACCAAATATTTTACCAAGTGGGTATAATCCATGCCCTTTGTTAATGTCATCAGTCCTACCATTTATAAATTTATTCTTAATCAAATAATTTTCCACTTTTTTGCTCCCCATACCATCATTTTAGATAATGGTGGTAATTTCAAAAACAAAAATGTTAAATAAATTTACAATAAATTCAAGATCAATCATAAATTTTGCATGCCTTATCGTCTACAATGTAATGACCAAGTTGAACCCACAAATAAAATTATCAACAAAATTCTCCAAAAGATAAATCATGACACTTACATAAATTCTAATCTTCATCTTTACCCTTTACTTTGGGATTATTATACTAGCATACGTACTACCACTAAGGCAACACTGCTATCTCTAATCTATGGTTCTGAGTCATTTCTTCTTTTAGAAGTTGAGCTTCCCTCTCTTCATATATCTTTTCATGGTATTATTCATGATGAATAATTTAATGAAGCTCATCTTCATGACTTTGATCTACTTGATAAACATCATCTTTATGCCTTACAACATAATTGCCAATACAAGGCTTGCATTACCTGACAACATAACAAACATGTTAAATTCTACATATTTAATGTTGGTGATATTGTCCTTAAATTAGTTTACACCCATGAAAAAGAAGGTAAATATGCCCAAAAATGGTGGGGCTCATATTTATTGAAAGATATTCTTGGTCCAAGTACCTACCACCTTCAAACTAATGAAGGCCATGTTTTCAAAGAGCCCACCAATGTACAATTTCTCAAAAAATACTTTTCCTAACCAATTCCTCATTTTCATGTTTTTTATCTACATCTATATAACACTTTTTGTAGGTTACTTACAGGGGTCTCTCCCTCTACACTAAGTTACTTCCTTTCACAAACCTTTAGTCCTCCCTTGGGGTCTTTTGCTTTTTTCATATACCATAGTATTCTTTATCTTCTTTAATTTTTCACTTTTTGATACCCCTTAGGTTTTTCTTTTATGAAGTTTCAGTGTAAGACCATGGATAGGACCTGACCCTCATAAAATTACCATCTTTTCCTCTTTTTATGATCCTCATTATCAACTTTATCTTTTGTTTCTTTTTTTAGATGGAATTTGCACATCAATCTATGTTAGCATGTTTTCCTCCATTTCCCTCATTCTTATGATAAAGAATCACACTTTGTTGTCATTGTATCCCTTTTTACCCTTTGTCACCTTTTTGTGATTTAAAGTAATTTAGAATATTCCATGTGTCATTACTCTTTATATCCCCTTTCCTTTCACTTCACATTGGACAATAAAGGTCGAAGTCAAGATAGTACTTTTATTTTACATATATTTATGAGACTCTAATAACCCATGCTCTTTAAAGTCTCTCTCTCTTAGAAACCTTGTCCTAAGTATTCAAATTAAAGTCATATTTAGTACCCATATTTGGTTTTAAAAATATATATGGAGGATGAATAATAAAAATCCATCAACAAAGTTAAAAGCTAAATCATTTGAAACAAAAGCCAATGGTATCTAAAAGTCAATATACAAATATCAAAAATTAAAATCACACCAAAATACATGATGCTAAGCATATCTTCTATCTCTAAGCAAAGCTCAAACTCCATAGTTGGTCTCACATAAAGCAAAGATCCTTTGGGTTATGGTGGGCTAGTAGATTGGAATAGGGGAATTTAATAAACTCTATGGTGCTACCTATTTTGTCATGTAAGTACCTCATCTTTGAAATAGACTGATGGCTCTATAAGGGGTCCTAAAAAATGGGAAACACATGGAAACACATTATGGGATGGTAGGTCCATTTTATTTTTCATGTATATAGCCTTCATGGGATTATTTATATACTTCATTTTTTGACCTAAGATTTGTGTATCTAAGATAGTTTTTTCAGAGTCCTTAAGGTTAAAAGTCCTCTTGTTTTGACAAACCTAATTTGAGTGTCTTAACTTCGATAAAGATTTCCTCTACCTTGGTTTTTCCTTAATTCTCCCCTTCACCCTTTCCATTTCCCCCCTTGATAGGCCAATTATGATTCTAAATATATTTTCCCTTCTTCTTTACTTCCTTAGTCTTTCACATCTTAAAAACATGCTATCACTACTTTATTTTAGTTTTATCTATCCTTAGAGTGAAACAACATGTTTGAGCAACTATGGATTACTTCTTTCTTTTTCACCATGATTTTACATTTCTAGACTTGTCTTACTTTCCTTTTACCATTTATCATTTTTTGTACTATTTTATTGTTACATACATTTTAGTTCATACCCTTTTTCCATTATTGAGTGAGGTTGGCTTGTTACTTCACTCAACAACATTGTTTTCCATTTTATGCACCTTTTTACATTATTAATTGAGATGTGGATTGTTACTAATTACTCATCAATGTTTTTTTACCATTTTGTTTCTTCTTTTAACATTGGTTTTTTTGTTACCATCCTTTTTGACATGTATCCTTAGTTTGACTTGGTGAGTTTGCGTTTCTTACTTGAATTTTACTTGTTTGAGTGTTTCAAACTTTAGTAGCCTTGGATTTTTGGTTATCCAATTTACTCTTATTGTTTGACTTGGTAATTTGATCTAACATAGAACTTGTCACCCTAGCTTGCCAAAATTTCCAATTATGTCTCATCCTCATAGAACTAACTATATTAGATTTTATTGCATATTTTTGTTTTTGCTCTTTAGTTTACTATTCTAGGGTTTGTTGAGAATAGTCTCTATGCCCTCCACAATCAAAAATAACAACACAACAGATAACCATCCCATGATAAAGGTATATTAGGGTATGCATCACATTTAATTTTTAATTATTTACTTTTCAATCTTTTACTTTTAGTTCTTTTTTATTTTAAGTACTGCATTTTTTTAGCATCAACATTATGTGTTACTATGTTATTTCTCAAAGCACCATCCCCTATTCCACTTTATTGACACGTGATGATATTTGAGTGGGGCATATGTATACATAATATTTTAAAAATTTATCAATTATTGATGCTTTACATCTTGTAAGAACCCATCGAGATGTAATTTCTCTAGGTGCATACCTTAAAGGGTGCACCAAAAAAGAGGTCGATAGACCTTTGGTGATTTTCAAGATTATTATCCCTCATTACCAAATTATTACCAATCTAACCATCCCCTTAAACCATTATCTAATCTATTACTCCTCCCTTGCCCACTCCTCAAGTCTTTTTCTTATTTCCATCCCTCTTTTCCTCACCTTGATCCCCTTTCACCAGTTGACTATACTAGGTTAATTAGGTCAACCCTATATAGTTTTCAGCCTCTGATTACTATATATGATCAACTAGGTTGACCCTATACTATTTTTGGTTATTTTCACTTGAGATATTTTTTATCCCTTTGGCTGGCCTAGCTTGAGACCTAGTGATTTATCTCCTGAAAGCATATAGGGTTGACTAGGTTGACCCCATACATCTAAAATATTCAAAAGGATTCAAGGTGAGATCTACCTATAAATACAAGATCATTTTTTCATTATTTCAATATACAATGAAGAGTTATTATTCACTAATACTTATTTACACTATGGTGTTCCACCATTCTACTTAAGGAGTCTTAGCTTAGGGTTTCTACTTGGAGAATATAATATTATGGATAAGTTTTGGATGGTTTTTCCTTACTTAGTGATCCTTACAAACCAAAACAACCTCTCAAAAATCCTCTTTGTCTAAGGGAGAGATTGAGTCTCGATGAGTTCACATTCAGGTAAGTACATTCTAACTTTATTCTCCTCTCTTTAGTAAATAGAAGTAGCATATGTATTGGCTCAAACAATATTACTCTTCATATTTCATGTATTAAGTTATTACTCATACTTAGCTTAATTGAGATTATCTTATACATGTTTTGATTTATTTACTAACCTTTCATGTTGTACCACAAGCTTTGGTGTGCACTTGATTAGATTTACTTTTTTGTTTATTAGAATAGAGTGAGAATTAAACCTAGGACTCTTTTAGAGATTTTACATGATTGTGTTAGACTATAGGCTTTGGAACCCTTCCTATCCTAATGTATTGTGACAAGTGATCCCCTAATCGAGTCTAGTGGATCACCATATTGGTCATTTCCTTGCTTAACAAATGTATTCCCAATTAGAAGTGTAGGTATACTCTATCTTCTTTGAGCCATGATTAATTTATAGACATGATGCATTTTTGATTACATATACTACAGACCACTTAAGTTTGTAGATTTATCATGACTTATCTTTATTTCCTTTGGTTTTCATACATTTAATTGCCTTCTTTCTAATTTTAGGAGCTCTAAACTTCCTATTTTAACTTGATAACCTTCTAAATTTTGTAGGATAGAATGTTGCAATGTGTATTATATTATGATATCTATAATAGACCACCATATACATACCATTTTACTTATGTGGATTATGACTCCTTTAATAGTTCCATGAGTAATCATTCTTGGAGGGTCTTCTACATTCTCTTACTCTATGATCAAATTGATTACATACAAAACATTATCCATTGAAATAACTAACATATCCTATACCATTAGGCAATCTAATAAGTCTTTTCATGTTAACCTTCTTATCTTCAATAATTTTATTATTGAATTAAGGTGCCTCCTTTTGGTTTTCTTTGAAACCAAGACCTATCTTGTCACTTGCATATTTTTGGCTACTCAAGATATCATTTAGACCATTAGTGGTCTTTTAAAATTTAATAAAACTCTTCACCTTTCTATATTTTTGATCCAACTCAGCTTTCAAGGATTCTATTTCATTTTCATACCTGTTGCATTTTTCTTCTTTGGCCTTTACTATTGCATTAACTACCTATATCTATGCCTTAACTTGATTTATGATTTCATCATACTCTTTAGAGGTGTTACTCAATATATCCTCAAACAAGCCAATTTGATCCTCATAGTAATTAACTAATGAACTTAGTTTATGATTCTTTCTTATTTGAAACATCAACTCCTCTAGGCCCCTTAACATCTCTACCTCAATATTTAATTCAAATTATCAATATTCAATATCATAGTAGACTTCTTCATTTGATTCTACATCAACCATAAGTCCTTTCCCATTTAAACAACCCTCATTATCTAATTCTATGCCTATGAACAAAATTTTAGTATTGTCATGTTTAGGTTCATTACCACCATCATTACTGTTAGATATATTTGAATAACTGACATTAGATGAGTTATCTTCTTTGATATACAAGCTTTTCTTGTTTTTAAATGAGTTATTCTCACCTTCATATTTTATGAAACTATTCTTGCTCTTATCAAGCCTATAAGATTTATTGTATATATTATGAGATTCATCATGTTCTTCATCATCCTAAGCCTTATGATTAAGAAGACACTTTCTTTTAAAATATCCAATTTTTCCATAGTTAAAACACCTAATTGGAAACTTACCTTTACACTTACCTAAACCTATCTTTATCTTCCTAGTAAACATGGCAATCTAATCATTATCATCAATATATGAATCAACATAAGCCTTATTTTTATTACCTTATGTCTTATTATATTTTGAATTATTTTCATCTTTAAAAGTTTCTTCCTTATTGGGAGGTCTTCCTTCATTTATTCTCACCTTAAAGGTAGTGATGATGCCATGAAGCCCATCCATCTCTAGCTTTTACAAATCTTGAATTTTTTCTACTTCAAACATTTTAGAGTCAAATTTAGGATTTAGTGATCTCAACACCTTTTGGAAAATAGTATACTCTTTCACTTGTTCTCCCAATCATCTGATGATATTTACAACATCATCAATCCTCAATAGGTAAGATGTAATGGTTTCATCTTCAGGATTTTAAAATGTCTTCTATGGGTCTACAACTTGGCCAACTTTAGCTTGGTATTTCCTTCATATATGGTCTTAAATTTTTCCCATATATATTTAGTTGATACATAATGCATTAACTTTAAAATATATACTTATGATAGGTGACAAATAATGCAATTCATTACCTTGGAGTTATTTTCAATATATTTCTTACCTATTGTATCTATTGGTGGAATATGAGGTGCAATATAACCATCCAAAATTAACTAAAATATATCATGACCTTGTGACATTATATATATCTTCATTCTAACATTCTAAAAGACATAATTAGATCCATTGAATAATGGGTTGTTACTCGTAGAGAAGCCACCTAAAGCTTATTGACTAGCCATCCTTGCTTCTTATGAACTCTTTTAGCCTTTTACACCTAATTCAAAGGACCCAGATCTAATACCAATTTATAGAATAAATATGAATGAGAGGGGGGATTCAATAAATATGCAATACTTTCATTTAATTCCATTTAATTATTCATGAACCAATCTAACAAGAATTTATATCTTAGTAAGCATAAACACCAAATCAAAAGAACATAAAACACATGAAGAAATATATACATGGGAAAAACTTGAAGGAAAGAAAACTTAGTGATGAATAAAATGGAATAAATTAATATAATACCTACATAAATCTTTAATGAATTACTAACTCCACAAGGAACACCAACCCCAACTAGCTAAACACTAACTTATCTAGGCTTTAACAAGCACCCCCTTGTAAGGAGACCCCAAACTCATAGATGACTTAGCACAAAATCATCCACCTAATACACTTTATCACCTTAATAAATAATTTTTGATCATATAATATATTATTATCTTCTTATTCATCACTTTTATGACTTATAACCCTCTCAAACTAGCTTCTACCCTTCTTTACTCAACTAGCCCTCTTCATGGCTTGATTAGATTTTATGACTTTGATTCTCATATGTAGGACCTATATTATATATTCCTGAAACTTATCTAATAATATGCATGACCTAATTATATTCACCAATGACGTATATCATTTTATTCTTCTCTACACTCTCTAAGCATACCTAAATAGGCCTAATTAACCTTGCTTTTATACAAGACACTTGATCATATCCTTCTTAGTCAACCACATACTTATCTTCTTAGGTCAGCCATGAAATAGGTTTTATAATATTAAAATAACATGCATTAATAATGAATTAATCAATACATTAGGTCATCCATAACTCAATTAGCCCTTACTTCTCTTTTAAGATTTATGGAAACCTAATAGGCCTTCTCAGCAACACGTTACCCTTTGATCTTCTTGAAGAATATTCAAACACCTCACATAGTAGGAACACATCATATGTCACTGTGATATATCCCATCCAAATCCAATTTAGGTCCATAACATATTTAGTCCCAATCACCATTTGAACCCCTTCTTAAATCATTATTCATAAAAGGCTTGTGTATACACAGAAAATCTATCTTGAACAACTAAGGCATAAACTCAATTTTGCCAAAAAATACGAAAAAATTACATATTTAGAAACCAAATGAACTTAATTTCATCATAAAATTCATCATATGCTTCAACTCAGGATATATAGGTTCAAACTTTTCTCTATAAGATGTTCACTTAGAACTACCAACTAACTTCAAAACATAGTCAAGGAAACATGAATTTATGACACCTGATTATACATACTCAAGGGATTTCAATATATGAATAAGATATTATAACATCCTCAGAGTAAACTCAACCAAATAAATCATAATATCTAATGGAAATTATTTGTCTTTTAGATCAATCCGTTGACCTTCTCTCTCATAAACTCCACTTAGCCAGATAAGACTTTTGGCTTCAATGTTACAACCTATTATACTAATTTTAAATATTCTAAAAAACATTAATAGATAATTAAAGTTACAAATAATTTCATCATGCACTTTATTTCATTAATCTTAGATGAAGACACATTATTTATCTATCACATTATTTCAAAAGTGCATCTATAGATCATCAATAAACATGAATCAGGAAACATCTTCTGAATTCTACCTAATTTTCTTACTATCTATACCCTTAGGTCTTCTAATGACTGACGAACTTAAATAAAAAAAAATTCACACCTAATATTTTTAACATATCAAAAAGTATTCATGAATACTAATTACAAGTCTCATACTCTAACCTTCATCTATTTATCAACTTTGACTCAGTCAACTCTATCTTCTATAGTAAATATCTAAGAAACAAACACTTTCCTTTAGTGTCTACTCACTCACCTAAGAAAATAATAACAAATTGAGGTAATTTATAGATTTTAATACAACCTCTAATCCCTTAACCATCCATAAAAAAACTACTCTAACCTCTTTATAACAAGATCTTCAACATCAGGTCATTATTAGGTTCTCTGAGGGTTTAGAGAATCTTCAAGTCTTAATGATCATTCATAAAACCTATCTCTTCTTTCTAAAAACCAATAATTTTAAATTTAATCTATAACCCTTCCTCATATACAATGAATATATTATATTCTCATGTATATGTTTCACATTCAAACCATCACTTGAAAAGCCTTTTTGGGTAGACAACTTTTCATTTTATGCACTTGAGAGACCTTGAAACACATTTTAAAGCATTATATTGTAATACATGACCTAATAATTCATTCAAATAATTAAAATATCTTAAATAAATTATCACTTTCTTACCCATGTCATGGAAACTAATCTTGATACCTCATTTAGCCACCATCTCTATTTTTTTTCTAGGCTCTAACCTATATGTCTCATTAGGTCTTGAAGTTGATCTTGTAACCATTATCCAAGATCTTATCACCTCATATATATACCATAAATTTTTTAACATGCTTAAATATTATTCAAATGTATAATAGATAATCTTTTTGGATCTCTTAAAATATCTTCTGAGCCATTTACAGATCTTTAGAGCTAGACTAAGGATCTTCGTAGCTCACTTGGAACATCTTCAGAGCTGCATACATAGATCTTTAGTTATGACCAATTAATAATTTTAAATGAATGTAACACATCATGTAAAACCTTAAACAACCTCTCTCATGATAAGAAAACTATCAATCATTAATTAAAACTCTATTAAGGATATTCTTATCCCATTCAGTGCATATTCAGATCTATTTACATAGATATTTGGAGTATATAATTTATTCTTTGTACCTCACTAATTTCATTATGATACCTTCACATACCATCTCATAAGGTCTAGACAAATAATTTAAAGTTACTTGACACTTGAGATACTTATTTGTACTCACTTATGTTAAACTTAATGATGTTTCTCAAGTCATATAGTACTCTCACATCACTACTCTCATACATCAACAACATTCACTATATTGGCTTACTTGACCATACACCATTATAAAAAAATTTGACCCTAATTAAATAGCTCATCATACACATAGATAAAAGTTTACTTGACCATGTACCTTCAAAAGAACCTTTGACATCAATGACAACATTAAACCAAAGCTCAATAATCAATGACAATCTTCAATAATCTCCCCCTTAATCATTGACAATGTTCGATGCAATGTTGGATAATACAAGTTTTTGTAATACAATAGGCAATGATCAAAGAGAAATTAATCATCAAAAAATTAAATGCTAAATAAATGTTCATCCTATGTATTATTATATTATTAGAAAGTTTTGATCTAAATGTGATAAGAGAATTAGCTAAAATAGGGAACTAGAAAGTAGTCTATGAATGGTTTATGGATGTTTAGGATGAAAGGAGTCTGTATTGGCAATGGTACTAGATTGTTATTGGGGCCTACCACCTCACTACATAATATTTTAGTGATAAGGGTATCAAGTGATTTTCCAATATATACCATTAACCATATGTTTATAAATGGCAAGAAAACAAAGTTGGCTTCCCCCTTGGTGATGAAATCTAAGTAGGTATCCTTGGGAAGATAAGTGTTCAAATGTGCTTTGAATGTTACATGATTTTTTAGTGTGTGTAATAGAGTAAAATAGTGTGACTAAAATGGTAATTTTAAAAACCACATATTTATATTATATGATTTACTCTAAGCATATAAATATATGAAAAGGAAATGTGAACTAATTACTAGAAAATAATTGTTATTTCCTTGATTAAGAATAGTATAGAGTCAATTCAAGCAACATTTCATGAAAATAGTATAGAATAGAGTCAACTAGGTTGATACTATTCTATAGAAGAAAGGTATTTAAGAATATATTTGAATAGGTAAACTATGTCTCTTAGATAGAAGGAAAAGTATAGATCTAAGTTGACCAAGTTGACTGAGTTAGTTATAGGGTTGCAATTTTAGAGGCTTCTAACCTGAGGAAAATAGAACTGAAATAAATATTGAAATGGTAAAGAGAGGAACGAGAAGAACCTTGGTTGGATTGAAGATGGTTAATATTAAATTTTTTATAAAATAATGCCTTTTTGTTTCTTTTAAATTTTATAAATTGGGTCGATTGGTTTGACCAAGTTATGAAAAATCCTATATGTTGAAGAAGAATAAGGAATAATTTTGACCTATTTGATAGTGTTTATTGATCTATATGCTTAAAAAAAGAATTAGCATACAAAATTAAACTATTTGACAATGTATGCTAATCTATAACTAAATAAGGAAACTATGTCAACCTACTTGTTCTAGTAATTTATAACTGATGAAGACTTCCACAAATAGAATAGAGCTATTTTGAAGTGACTGTGTTAAAATTGTGCATAAAAATTTAAAATTATATCGATTGGTTTGATATAGTATTATAAATATGGAAAAATATTAAAAAAAAGGTAAAAATAATAGTGTGAAATAAAACCTATAAGGGTTAGATTCATTTCAAGTTCATCAAAATATATGCAATTAGAAGTGCAACAAATCTATAAATCAATCCTAGCTCAAAGAAGATAAATCCTACTTACAGTTCCATTTGTGGATAAATTATATATTTAGGGTCATGACCAAGATGGGTCTGTTAGACCAATCCAAGTGATCTGTTAGCATAATAAATTCACTAGGGAGGGTTTCAAAGCCTCCATTCAAGAAAAATTATACAATAACCCTAACTAAGTCCTATGTTTTAATATTCACTAAAGTAATAACAAGTAAAGTAAAGTCTAATATAGTGCTCACCAAATATTATGGCACAAAGTGGGCATAATAAACATACATAGAAGGCATATACTCACATTAATGTATATATAGTCCTAATGCATGGGAGATAAGTACAAATGTTTATCTATGTAGTTTTATAAAGGAAGAACATAGTTAGGAATACATACCTTTGAAGATGAACTCATCAATCCTCAACCTCTCCCTTGGCCAAGGTGCTTCTCAAGAGGTTTTTGTGGTATGTAAGGGTTACAAAGGTAAATAATCTCTAGGATACACAACACATCAATGCATCTAAAATACTTTTCCATAAGACAAGATCCATATCTCCAAATAAAGTATGAAACCCTAATCTATGCTCATTAATTAGAATGTGTATGCAATCAAAATTGCATGATGCACAATGAATTAATCCTAGATTAGATAAGATATAGCACACTTACACTTCATATTGGGTATGCACTTATTAATTAGAGCATGACCAATATAGGGATATGCTAGACCCAATTATAGGATCACTTTATCAATTATCATAACACATCATGCTAGGAAGGGTTCCAAAGCCTACAATCTAATGAAATCATACAACAATCCTAAAAGATTCCTATGATTTTATATTTCACTTATGTTAATAAACAAGAAATTAAGTTATTCTAATAATAAGAAAAGTAAACTAATTTAGTGCATATCAAAGCTTGTGTCACAATGTAAGGAATTAGATTCAAAGCAATCAAATATGTATAGATAAATTCAAATAAATTAAGTATGAATAACACTTGATACATATAAGATGAAGAGTACTATTATTTTATCCAAACTTATGCTACTTCTATCTACTAAAAGAGAGGAGAACAAAGTTAGAATATACTTACCTGAATGTGAACCCATCATGATTTAATCTCTCCCTTAGCCAATGGGGATTTGGAAGAGGTTATTTTAATTTGTAAGGATCACCTTGTTAAGCCAAAGCATCAAAGACCTATCCACAAGAATATATTTTCCAAATAAGAAACCTGAACTTAGACTCAAGTATAATGGTGGAAGAGTAGATTGTGAATAAGTGTGAGTGAATGATAACTCTTTATTGAATATTCTTAATAATGATCAAAATAACCTTATATATATATATATATATATATATATATATATATATATATATATATATATATATATATATATATATATATATATATAAGGTTATTTTGATCATTATTAAGAATATTCAATAAAGAGTTATCATTCACTCACACTTATTCACAATCTACTCTTCCACCATTATACTTGAGTCTTAGTTTAGGTTTCTTATTTGGAGAATCTATTCTTGTGGATAGGTCTTGGATGCTTTGGCCTAACAAGGTGATCCTTACAAATTAAAGGAACCATATATATATATATATATATACATATATATATATATATATATATATATATATATATATATATATATATATAGGAGTATCTCACCTAAAAATCATTTAGACATTTTGATTGTGTTAGGTCAATTGAATCGACCTAGTACATTCTTAGGCTAAAACCTATAGTCTATGCTAGGTTGACCATAAGGCAAACAAGTCAAAAGATCTAAAGTGACCCTAGAATACACTAGATAGACCAAGTTGACCTAGTGTATTAAACAAGTTAAAAGGGTGTAAAGTAAGAAGAATATGGATATAAAGATGAAAAGACTAGATGAATGTGTAAGAGAGGATAAATATCTTAGGGAAAGGTTTTAGGAGATGCATGGATTGAGAGTAATGTGTAAATAAGGGGAAACAATCCTATGAAGCACCAAAAGTGTACCCACCCCTTTCCCAATTCACCCCATAAGGCATGCACTTAGAGAGATTGAGTCATGATAGGTTCTTACAAGATGTAAATCATCAATATTTGATAAAAGTTAAAAATATTATGTGTATACATATTCCCTACTCAAAGGTCATCATGCGTCACTAAGGTGTAACAAGGGATGGTTATTAGAGAAATAACATAAGGACACACATGATGTTGATACTAAAAAATATTATAGTATTTTAAAAAGCATAAAATAATTGAAAGTAAATGACCAAAAGGGAAACTAATATTAAAAGTAAATAACTAAAAATTAAATACAATGCATACCTTTACTTACCTTTTATTGTGGGATGGTTGTTAGTTGTGTTTTTAGTTTTGTTTGTGTAGGGCATAGATACATCTTTAAAAAAACCCAAAATTACAAAAGTAAGGAGAAAAAACAAATAATTACAAGATAAGCCAAGATAACTGGTGCTATGTGGATGGGATTTACGTAGAAATTTGGCAAGTTAGGTAGAATATACTACGTTATACCAAATGACCAAGTCAAACAAGAGTAAATTAGGTAACTATAAATCCAAGGCTATTAAAGACCAAAAAAATAGAACAAGTAAACCTCAAGCAAGAGAAGTTAAACTCACCAATTCAAACCAAGGATACA
The DNA here is from genome assembly GCA_037957365.1 of Torreya grandis. NCBI lineage: Eukaryota > Viridiplantae > Streptophyta > Pinopsida > Cupressales > Taxaceae > Torreya > Torreya grandis. The sequence goes on along the minus strand of JARHVA010006228.1, from coordinate 507,386 downwards.
TGTTAAAAAAGGAATGATAAGCAGGACAAATCAATGGTAAAAAGAAAAACAAAATGGTAAAACAACATTGATGAGTGAGTAGTAACAATCAACATCTCAATCATCAATGGAAAAAGGTACATAAAAAGGAAAATAACACGGATGAGTAAGTAGTAACAAACCGCATCTCACTCAATAATGGAAAAAGGGGTACAAACTTAGGTGTTTATAACAACAGAATAATGAAATCATGATAAATGGAAAAAATGAAGGTAAATTAAGTCTAGTAAATGTATAATGAAATTAAGAATATGATCCAAAGTTTCTCAAACATGTTATTTTATGATTAAATGTAGATAAAACTAAAATAAATTAGTGCTAACATGTTTTTAATAAATGAAGAAGAAGGAATTTAAAGAATAGGGAAAATAGATTTAAAACCACAATTTGGCTATGAAGGCAGGGGGGGAATGAAATAGGTAGAGAGGAGAATGAAGGAAAAACTAAGGTAGATAAACTCTTTATCAAATTCAAGACACTAAAATTAGGTTTGTCAAAAGAAGAGGACTATTTCCCTTAGGTAATCTAAACAATTTCTCTTAGCTACACAAGTCTTCAGTCAACAAACAGAATATATAGATCATCCCATGAAGACTATATGCATGAAAATTAAAATGGATATACCTCCCCATGATGTGTTACCCATTCTTCATGACCCTTTATAGATTCATCAATCTACTAAGAATATTATGCACTTGAGTAAGAAACTAGGTAACACCATAGATTTTTTTTTAAAATCCCCTATTCTAATCTACTGGCCTACCACACCCCAACAGACTTTGGCTCTATGTGAAGCTGACTATGTAGTGTAATCTTCAATTAGAGATAGGAAATGTGCTTATAATCATGTTTTTTGTTGTTATTTTGAATTTTGAGATTTGTATGTTTCATTTTAGATATCATTACCTTTTGTTTCAAATGATTTGGCTTTTAACTTTCTTGATGGATTTTTATAGATTCCTCCTCCATACAAATTTAGAAAACCAAACATGGATGCTAAATATGAATTTCATTTGAAAACTTAGGACAAGGTTGATAAGAGATAAAAACTTAAAATAACATGGGGTCTAAGAGTCTCATAGATCTAGGTGAAATAAAACTGTTATCTTGACTTTAACCTTATTTTATCCAATGTGGAGATGAGAGAAAGGGGAAATCAGGAGAAATGGTACATGGAACAATTTGAATTTCTTCAAATTGTAAAAAAATGTGACAAAGGAAAAAAATAGGGATATAATGACATAAAGGTGTGATTAATTATCATAAAAAAGAAGGAAATGGAGGAAAACATGCTAAGATAGATTGTTGTGTAGATTCCATCTAGGAAAATAAGCAAAAGCTAAAGTTTAAGAAAAAATATCAAGAATAATAAAAGAATGATAACTATATGAGGAGGGCCAGGTCTTATCCACAGTCTTACAAATCAAATCATAAAATATAAATCCATAAGGGTGATAAGAAGTAAGAGAAAATAAAAAGTGAGGGAGCCTTTGTATAAAGCATCTCACAAAGAAAAACCCAAAAAAAGGATGCCAAAATAGCATTGGCAAGAAGTAAAAAGGGGAAAGAAAATAAGATGAAATATGGTGGTTTTGTGAGGGATGTTGGGTCCTATCCATAGTCTTATAAATAAACTGAAAAAAGAACAACTTGTTGACCAAATTTAACATTTAGGTGAAATTGGGGTACCCCTAGTAGAAAACTTGATTTTTAGGACTATAAAGGGGTATAAAGTATTCTCATGAGATGTTTTATAGGTCAATTTATGCCAATTGATGTTATGTTAACTTTGATAAATTAATTTTATGTCATTATATCATTTTGGGTCATTTGAGGGGTCAAAATAGTGAATTTATGATTTATACAAGTTCTTTAGAAGTGTGGAAGTGTCAAAACATGATTTCATATCCCATGTGTCCTTAGAAGTCTTAGGAAATTGAGATAACTAAAAATATTATAGGTTGTTCAAAAAAAAGTTAATTGTCTTAAATAAATGGAAGTAAGTGGCACTTATCTGGCCTCATTGGGAAGATTTCCATTTGGGAAAGATGGAAATATGTCTCTTCAGATTCCCTAAACTCATCTCCATGTTTGAATTGATCTGGAGGTGTCATTTTTTCCCTTCTTAGTAGATTGAAGTGACACTCAAGTTTTTACTTGGTACGATCAGCACAATTGGTTTAAATTAAAAAAATTATGGGAGGTGATATTACACTCAAGGAGATCCATTTCAATATCAATAAGTTTGGGAATGGTGTTCTAAGTTTTATGAATCATCCATTTGAAGTTGACCTTCCAAAACTACTTGTTAATTTATGCACCATGTTAGTTTGAATAATTCTATGAAAATTAATACTAAAGTGGATTATAAAGGATTATTTTTATGTATCCTTATGTCTTTCATGCCTTGTTTCATCTTTCAAGATGTTGTGATGAGCAATTCATTTCAAATTTGTAAATTGGTTCATCTTGTGTTGATTAGCAGTTTTCCTCCACTTTCAAGAATTCCATGCTTATTCATGGTTTCAAAAGGTTATGATAAGTCATTAAACATGTTTTAAAATTTATATTAGATTTATTTCACCATAAAATATCACTTTCCAAGTAATGATTCATGTTTTCAGTCATGCACTACATATGCACATAGTCTACCATTAGAGTGTGCATCTACAAGTGGTTGTAAGGAATTTTTCTCATTGAAGAAGATGTGTTGGAAAATATTTTGATGTATCCTTGGTTTTAATTAATTTTTTTTTATGTTTTAAATTTTTTATTTATTTATTTTTTGGGTTCATTCTCTCATTTTCTATCCGATTCTAAAGAAAGCAACACAGTCAAGCATGGTAACATCATCTTATGAATTCAAGAGTATGAAAGGGAATAAATGGGTCAAAAGGTTAGAATCCTAAATGAATAAAATATTTTTTGATTATTAAATAATATATATACCTATCATAGTGGATATATAACATAGAATATGACCCTAATCAAATGCATATAGTCCACTCTCAAAATACCCCTGCACAGTCTACATTATGAAGGGGCTGTCTTGATTTTGGAGGAGTTGAAAGGCATATGAACATAATGAGGAGATTAAATTTACTTAATATAATATTTATAAGTTGGATAATATTATCCAATTATTTTTTTTCAAGACAAATATGAACAGTTCCCTCCATTTTGTCTTAAATAGAGGGCACTTCCCCTTAAATGAAACTAGTAGGTTTTGGAGGTAAAGGATTAATGGGTGGATGAGGAGTTATATAATATTTTAAATGAGGTGTATGATCCTAAAATAAATCTATGATTTTTTTTAACACATCACAAAGGGGTGATATTGAGTAAAGTAGCCCAAACCTATAAGGGTTGCAGGTAATGCCATTAGTCATGATGAAGCCTAGGTCTAAATTAATGGTCAAAACCATCATTAGAATGAGATGAGTTTAAAAATATATTTAAATATGTTTATGGGAGAATATTAAAATTTTTGGATCCATTTTTATTTATAATAAACCATAAAAGACTCTCTTTTGACTATAAATCTCACTTAGACTTGCAGGAAGAAGGAAAATAAGCATGATAGGTCAAGTTGTGATGATCATATCTTCTTGGAGGTTTTGGATGGGTACAAAGGGACTTAAAGTATGTTATAAAGGGTATTTAAGGACATATTTGTTGATTTTTTTTAATATTTATGTTAGGGTTTTATGAACCAAGATTAAGACTCAAAATAGGCCTAAAACCCTACTAAACCCTCAACTAAGACCAATTAATGAAAATGAAATTAGATAGATATCCAGATGGCATAGTTAGTCTTTTGCTTTTCATCATCTCTTAAATAAGTATTGATTTTTGTATGTTTCATTGTAGGACATTTATTTGGATCTTTTTCCACATACATAGACATATATTTTCATATTCAAACATAGCTACATGGGATTAACTTCCAAGTTAAATCCAGGTACACTTCTTTTTTCTTTATAGTAGTTATTTCACTTTACTACATTACTATCATAAAGGTAGAGGAAAATGTAATCACCTAAAAGTGGTAATTAGATGGTAAGAGTGTCAATTAAGATAACATATCCCTAAGATAGCCATAGACCTATCTTTTATCATTATATTTATATTTCCATTCATTCAATAGACCATAGTCACCTACAACTAGCCATAACATAGTCGTAGAACTATCATCTTAAACCCTAATCTAAATTGCCTAATAGTCTACCAAAAGGACATTAGCGCCACATTTGGGACACCATATCCACATGGTGCTAGTTTCCCCAATTAGACACTATTATCCTTATCCCTATATATTCCCAATGGATGTATTTTAAGATGTGTTCCCCTCCTGAGGTTGACGTAAGCTCATTTTATTATATGCACAAGTAAAAAAAAACCTATAAATACAAGTTTAATCCACCTCAATTCACTAGATGGAAAAGAGATACAAGATTTCTTCAAACTAAATATAAATTTGTGATAAATCAATGTATTTTATCCCTATTATCCCTACCTTTTACATACTAACATCTACAATAACCCTAAGCCTAATTTTCAATAATTTCAAAACTCAATAACATTCAAGAAATTTAAATCCATTATCATTCTAGCATTCACTTGCACATACATTAATTACTAGGTGGGAGAGCTACATTAGGATTGATCCCTCTTTGGAGTATTGGTATGTAGGCAACTCTATACATAGTGGGGTATTTAGGATGTACATCCAATCCTACTAACACACAAAAAAAATATTTCTTATGCCATACATGTAAATATATTAGGGGTTTCACATCAAATCAAGTTTTATAGGTACTATAGAAAGCCATAGGTTCAAGTCACATAGGAATATAAATCACATACATAGGTGTAAGTGTTCCCTAAAAATAGGAATAGTCCCTCAAATGGGGAATTATCACCACATTGATTATAATACACATAGATGGTGTTATTGTCCAAGTTGGGTTATACTATCTAGTGAAGAAATGAATATTAGAATCTTTTTGATGATACAAACTACTACCTAGATCTATAATTTCAAATCCTAGATCATCCATAATAGTTAATTTTTAGATAAGTCTTTATTTATCCATATTTATTTCCATTTTTATAAAGTCAAGAAAAGTCAAAGGTCATAAAAAATCATACTTAATTATTGAATATTTTTATAACTGATTTGGGAATCTCAGCCCTTTAATTAAACATAAGAATTACATGTGTAAAACCCTAAAAGGTTCAAATACTTATTACTTAGTGATTGGGTATTCAATATGTGTGTGTGTGTGTGTGTGTGTGTGTGTGTGTGTGTGTGTGTGTGTGTGTATGATCTTAACCAAACAAACCATCACCTTTGCCTAAATATATATAAATAGAACAACATATATAATATTCACTTTTTACTAAAAATATTAGTCACCATTTAAAGTTGTTCATGGCCATATTGATATCACATAACTGTGTTTATTATACTACATAATTGCATGAGAAATTATATTCATACTAACATATGTATATGTATATTCATTCATCTAAACATAATTGTTATCTATCTATATTACACCCTTTGAGGTAAGGGGTTTTAGGCCTACCTCATCTAATTGAAATAATAGAGAGACACCTCTAGGTGTGGGTAAGCGTATTAGGGTGAGGTGAATCTCTAGTTTATGGGGATAGCTGCCATGATGCATAATATTATCTCAAATCCTAAACCTACCTATTTTTATAGTGAAAAGGGATAGAATGGAAACATGAAATTAAAACTATGCTACTAGAGGTGATGCACCAATAAGTTGTGTACACTCTATTTGACCCTTCAACAACACTAAAAAACAAGATAATCACTAGTAAATGGACCACTCTATCCAAAGGTTTCTAAACATCAGTGTTTCACATAAATGCTATGAGAGATGATTAGAAATTTATGGTTATGAATAAAAGGTCTAACTCAAGACACTTACCAATCAAATTCCACACCAATCTCAACCACTAACACCTTCACAAACTATATGACCTACATAGAACAATGTACTAATATATATATATATATATATATATATATTAGTACATATATATATATATATGTACATATATATATGACTAAAGGACTAATAAAGGGAGATAAAACCACCACTTATGCAAATCAAACAAACATGAAACACACTAAACCAATATAGAGAATCTAAAATAGCCCTTATATTAGTTTGAGAGGTTACAAGCTACAAATTTGGGTAGAATTTACTCATATCCAACTGAAGGATTCATATAATGGAATCTTGCCTCAATTTATATAAAAATAGAAGGGAAAGAGAGGATAATTTAATGTGTAAGTGTGGAGAGGAGGTCATGATGACCTTTATTTACTCAATCAATCATTACAAGCATCAGTAATAGCTCCATGATCCCTCTATGCATTTCCTTGACTGTATGATGGTTTTCAATGAGAGTATGGTAATGTAAATGGCCTAGTAGAGGATCTTTCATCATTTTTTTAATCCATTCACACAATTATAACAACAACATGGTCAACTGATTATCCTCTTAATATTTAAAAAGGTAGAATTGTGGTATAGTTGGCCTTAATGGATCATTAAGTAACCTACGTTCCCCTTGTGCATGTTGACTAGGCCAAAAACCACATAATACACAATAATGGTCATGAAATTTTCCTATTTTCCTCCATGAAGTAGTCAAAAATATGTTATGGCCCTTCATTTACTCTCTTAGTAACCCTCTCTGCTAATCCTCATATTTTCTTATTGACCAAATAGCCCTACTAGGCAACTAGGCCTAGTCACTTAGTGTTTATTACATTCATGGCCATGAGACTTACATAATACCTTGGTAATGGGTAAATTATTAGTTTTAAAGTATAAAAAATTATATTACACAATGTCACATACCTTTCAAATAGTGTATAACTATAACTTTTGATCATTTAGGTGACTAGGTCACCTCTCACTAGCACTTTTAGACTAGATCTTTAGCCGAAACGTATAGAATAATTTAAAAGAGGATTTGAGATCTTTTTTTAATCTAAAAATTTGTAATACACTTAATAATACCCCCTAAATTATCTTTAACTATTCATCAAGTTCTATACCTTGGATTTATAACAATATCTTGCAAAAAATAAGGTTCAAGTATGTTTGTATAGTTGTTTGTACAAACCAATGCTCGGACTAGGACATTATTCCAGTGAAAAAGTAATTTAAGGTGTTTCCCAAGATAATTTTTGTAATTTTAGTGCAAATTTATTATGTTTTCCTCTATCTAGTATTTTTGTGGGGTTTAAGCAAGGTTTAGAGTGTCATAGCTCCTTAAAGATTGTTCATAGCCCTAAGGGCTTAAACTGCAAAACCAACACCAAGAGTTTTAATTATACAAATTCATTAAACATTACATAGTATATTATATCCATATGGACATACTCCTTGGTGTTATGATATGAATAAATTTGTTTCTTGGGCTCAAAAACCTGTAATTATGAGGTTGAGGGAGAGAAGTGTGTAGAAGAGAAAAATATGCTTGATTTTGACTTCCAACAACTCCTAGGGATCTTTTTCAACCCACATAACATATTACCATGATTTATATTATCTATAAACCATTAAAACTCTCTACATGCCACTCATGCTCTTTCCTAGGGTGTGTAATCTTCATGGCATATATGACCCTATAGGTGTATAAGTTCATCTTATTACATATTTTCTAAGTTAAAAACCCATGGAATTACTTTGTGACATTTACATCATGCTCATTTAATTTTTTCCAACCTAAAACATTCTAAAAACATTCAAATGTCCCTAGTTTACATGTGTAGGCCTGTAACTACGTATTTAGTCCTACTAGGACTAATCAACATATCAAGGCTCTTCACTTGTTTTAAAGTGATAAATCATTTAATGGAGACTTTTAACCCTAAAAGACTAATTAAAATACCTCCTTAACTCTCTTTCACTTCTCTTCACCAACCATGGTTCATCATACTTTGGTTATTCTTTGTGACGCTACCTATAAGTTCTTCTCAAGTCTACCTAGGCGGTGAATGTGAATCTCTTCTATCTGCCTAAATCTAACCTCATGACAACATTCTACCCAAGTCTAATTAATATTTCATATATTTCACTCTTTCACTATTCACTTTTGGCATGCTTGTTTTCTCTCATTCCTCTTACATAAATGTAACCTCATTTAGAGTGACTTGAAAATTATATAGAACTTCATCATGGAAAATTAGAACAATACTAAAGATCTTACAATCCCATAAATCATGCTTCGAGATAGTATAGATTATAGATATCTTGAAAGGTGATGTAATCCTTTTGAAATATACCCCTTCTCTACATCTCTACAAATTACCTCATAGTTTTATTTTTGACTTGAAATTTAAATTTACATGTACTTAAATTTATGGAGGATATCTTGACCAATTTAGTCATTAATTCTAGTGAAAACACCTCTAAACAATATCCACACATTGACACATGTCTATTATGACTTCTTAGGTTCAACATTTGAGTTGAGTACCTTGAAAAATGAACATTCATGGACTTACAACCTCTTGGACGAATGATTTGCATTATATTAAATCTCCTTCTAAATTTGATTACTCTCTATGATCCCCGCCAATAAATATTAGCTAACTGACATAACATCTTTTATCTTAGTCAATTATCTAACCATTATAAACATTGAATAAATGATTTTGAACCCTACACAACCTTGTGAGACACTATTATCAACCCTTACATAGGAAATATCATGACATAACTATGATATAATATTCTTGAAGGATTTTATGTACTATAAAAATAATATTTTGAACCTCCCAATAACCTTAATCTCTAAAAATAGACCTTAGGTAATGTTATAGATAACAAGTGACATGTTCCCTCCTAAAAATGTGAGGACTCATTCTTGTAGTTAGTCCACATGGCTTTTTAGTAAAGATTGACACTCACATTAGCCTTCTCAAGATGTAAATTCACCACCACTATGATTTGGCTCTTAAGAGATTATACAAGGGGTGAGAGAGAGGTTACTAGACTTTCTCATGGCCTCATCTTGAGAGATCCATCCCTTAAGACATTTTGATAATCCATTTTCCACTATGGACCTACATGTCACTTACTACCATAGGATTTACAACTCTATTTGATCTTTGAAAATATGTTTATAAGTATTCAAGGAGGAATAATATTCACTACTTGAATCTAGGTCTTTATAACAACTCAAAATTTATATAAATCCCCACCAAAACCTAGTCTATTATGTCCTAAATATTGTATTATCTTGATTCCTACATGTAACCTCATCGAGAGTTATCACTAGAATTTGTAAGACCTTAGAAACATTGTTTTAGAAATGTTTAGGTAGGTTTGTGGACTCATTGATTTGGCTTACACTACTTGACTATGAGTGTTCATTTAAGATGTGGGTTCAATGTTTAGGTAGGTTTGTGGACTCATTGATTTGGCTTAGACTACTTCACTATGAGTGCTCATTTAAGAGGTGGGTTCCTTATTTTGATTCTTAATTATTCCCTTGAATGACATAAACATGTTGATGACCCTTAATTTCTATTTATTACCCTCTGAACCTTCTTAATCTCATTACACCATCAATTTTTCTTCAAATATATTGTGATAATACTATTTGTATTGAATCCTTGACTGAGTTTATACTTTTGGGATGATTTTATGGTATTTATCTTTATTTGATCCTGCTCTCTCCATACCTCATTATTATTTTTGTGTCCATATGACTCCTCAATTACTTATAGACCCCATCCCAATAGTTATAAGCCCTAAATTCTCAATATGCCTATAGATGATAAGTGGGCACTAAAATAAGATTATGTCTCTCTAGGACTGATATTTTATTCTTATTGTGAGAAAGTAAGGAATACATAATCAATACTATAGAGAATGACCATGAAAATTTGATCATTGCATTTATTAGTACATATATATGATTTTCTATAGTGACAACACTATTGGAATAAAAATAATTGAGAGGGGGTGGAGGTGAATTAGTTTCCTTAATATTATTTTAATTTAACTTCATCATTATTTCATTACCATTTATCAAGCAATATCAACCTAATATACATAATATTGAATAAAGCATTAATCAACAAAATCAATACATACATAGTCATAACACATAATATAAGTGGTAAACCCTCATGGGGAATAAAACCCACTAAAATAAATATTAGATAAATATTATATTATGATTAAACACCAAATCAACCACAAATTTTAGTGAATCACCCACTCCACATGGAACACCAACCCCAACCACCTAAACACCAACTCAACTAGGATTTAACAAGTACCAACTTTCAAGGAGGCATAAAAAATATAGAATAATCAATAATAAATAAGATAAATTAAACACTTGATCAACTTAATAATACATTTTTTCTCATAAAATAGATGATGATCTTCTTCCTCAACTCTTAGCACACTTCTATCCCTCTCAAACTAGCTTTAGCCTTCTTTAGTCAACGAAACCTCTTCTTGACTTCATTAGGTCATATGAAATTGATAATAATATTTATACATTTTTTATATATACATGACACCCATATGATGTTACAAATTACCTAATTCTACTCCTCTTTGTAATATTTTATTCACTTTCACACTTACTTGACTTACATGCACAAATAGGCCTAATTAGTCTTGATTTTATACAAGTTACTTGATATAACACACCTTGCTCAGAAAGACACACTTAAATATTTTAATTACCCTTTAAATATTTATTATAAAACTCTTAAAACTTTAACCAAATAATTTATTAGGTTATCAATAACTTAATATCCTACATTCTTTCTTTAGGTCTCATGGAGACCTATTAGGCCTTCTTAGATACACGTCACCCTTGTCTTTATTGAAACACATAAAAAATGAAATATATTAGTAAAACTTCATATTAAATTAAAATATACATTATAAAACTTAAATTTATGTTTATAACACCTTTTATGTCCAACCACCACTTGAACCCATTCTCAAAACACTATTCACAATAGGCTTGTGCATACATAAAATATCTATTTTGAACAACTGAAACATAAACTCAAAGTTTACAAAAAAATGGAAAAAAATAATATATATAGAAGACTTATTACCTTATTTTCATAAAAAAACTTAATCATATGCTTCAAATCAAGGTATATAGGCTCAAACTCTTCTCTGTAAGATGCTTACTCTGAATTGCCAACTAGCTTCAAAACATAGTCAAGGAAACATGAACTTATGGAAATCGATTGAAAATATACAAGGAATTTAAATTATTAAAATTATATTATAAAATAATTATAATAACCTCAAACAAACATATCATAATATCTAATGTAAAATATTGGTCTTGTAAACCAATCTATTGACTTTGTCTCTCACATTCTTCACTCAACTGGACAAGCCATTTTAGCTTCAAAGTTCCAACATATTACACTAAATTAAATTATTTTTAAAATAAATTATATTTAATTAAATTTCAAAAACAAATAATTATGTGAATTATATATATAAAATCATGTCATAGAGTCTCAAACCCATTGCTACAACCTGTTTACACAAAACTGTTAGTTTGCCTTAAAACCCAATTGTGGTGATTTTGAACTTCTACATATATATGACCACTTTTAGAGACTTCCAATTATTTTTTATGATATTATTAAATAATTATACAATATCAGGATAAAAATATAACATGATAAAATGGAAATTTTGGTCTTGTAGACCAATCTCATGAACTTGCACCTTCACTGTCTCATCTATACTAGATAGGTCAATTTATGAGAAACATTTTCATCATATCCACTAACATTAAAAATGTATATCCAAAATGAGAATGTATTAAATTTATTTAATAACCTCTTAATCAACTTGGATTAATCCCTAGTATATGTTATCACAACCCTAATCAACTTCTCACTTCTATCTGGTTTTCTCATTATCTACACCATTAGGTTTATTAGCAACTACTCAACTTGTATGAATAGTTTATCACCCATAAGGGATATTTAATACTAATAAACCACCATGGACATAAGATAAAATTATTAATATTCAACCTTCATACAATTCTCAACTTTGAATCAGTCAAATCTACCTTCTATAGTAAATATCTAAGAAACAAGGCCTTTCTTATAGGGTCGACTCACTCACTTGACAAACCAATCACACCTATAGGTAAATATGAGAGTTGAATTCATGATGCAATAAATTAAATATCCATACCAAACCATTATGATCAATTTAGAACAAGATCTCATATATCAGGTTTGAGTTAGGGTTATTTGAGGATTTAAACCATCTTTGAGTCTTAATGATCATTCATAAAGTTTAGACCCTTATTACAAAAAATAATGATTTGAAATTTTATCTAGGACCGTTCCCAATCTACCATTAATATATTAGGTTATCTTTAAGAGGTTACATGTGCCAATGAACACTTTAAAGTTCTCAGGTTGAGAACCCTTCATTTTGTGCACATGAGAGACCTCAAAACACTTTTTTCTTGACTTAACCTTCAAATTTTGACCTAGAAATTGGTTAAAATACTTAAAACAACATGACATACCTTTTTTAATGCATATATACTCACACATGTCTTGGAAACTAATCTTGTTACCCCATCTGGCCACCATCTCTCTCTTTACACTCTAGGACATTAACTTGTAAGTCATAATAGGTCTTGAATTTGAACTTCAAAACTCTTTACATGTATTCTCTACCTCACTTACATGCTCACATAACATCTCCCATGATCATATAACCTCATATATAATTTTATCTGGATCTTCAATAGAGCATCTTCTCTTGATGGAGTATATTTGGAGCTACTCATATAGATATTTAGAGGTACCTTGGTGGATATTTAGATTTTCAATAGAACATATTTAGATATACCTAGCATATCTCTATATCTCAAATAAGGATATTCATATCTCATATTTTATATTATGAGTTTTCATATCAGATATATAATCTCATGCCCCATACACAATATGTTCATGCCATGATGAGGTATATTATGCTCATACCTTCTCAATACACCATTAGGCTCAAGTTCATGACAACTTACCTTGATTATCCTTCACTAGAGAAACACCAATATTAACATAGTTCTTCCAACAAAAAAGACAATACTAACTCTATGTAACAACCTTAACCATTGATCATCTTTGACAACCTCATGTTGATACCGCAACTATCCTTTCTTACCTAGACATCAACCTTCACACATGTATACCTCAAATACAATTGATCATGCATCTTCATTAGATGTATCTAGGCATCAATGATAACACACATTGACATTAATGACATAAAATTGAAATCAATGACAAAACTATGCCAAAAAACTCCCCATTTGTCAATAATGGAAAAATACACTATAATTTGATCAATCTCTTTCTCCCCCAAACTAGTCTTTTTTACTTCTTGAACTTTCTCCCCCTTTGAAATTAATGAAAAGGAATCATACATACTAGAAATTTTGCAACCATTCATTCTCCCTTTTTGGTAACTACTCTCAAAAATTGAAGAAGAATTCAGAGCTACCAAGCTCCCCCTTTGAATTCACAACATGAGCTCATAATGAATCAACAAAATTCCCAAAAATAAGTTCTACTCAACTACTAGATGCTACAAATCATAGAACAACTTTAATATCTCCCCCTGAGATGATGTTTCTCCTCAATCTATCATTATCCATTCACACACTATTAAAAACATCTCTTTTGATATTATATGAGATCCATAAGACATATATGATCCATCTATATTATGACAACACTTATTATATTAGTTCACAACTCATTAGATCTAAAAAACACCTAGTTCATTATCTGCTAGACTTTTATCTTGCTTGATCACCTTCACCTAACAAAAACATAGCATATCAAGAATTTAGACATATGAAACATGTCCCAAATATCATATTAAAATGCTTGGACAAATCAAAATCGATGCCTATGAGAATAAAAAAATCTATAATCAACACTTATCCACAATGTCTATTAGGTATGTCTGCAATCAAAGATATTATTCTATGGGAACAATCTAGTCCTCCATGATAGAGAAATGATCAGTCATGTCATGTACATAAGGTATCTCATAGGTTATTATTTCATCAATCTACATCCTTTATGTCTATAAACCTCATCATGACATCTTCCTTACATCATTATATCAGCTAGGTATGTGCTTACATGTTTCATTATAACATACCTCTATCATATCTTGTGTTCTTCATGATATTCAAACTAAGACTATACAGAATGTGACTTTGTCCTTTATGACCTTGAGGTCATATTTATGTACATAGAACACTCAAATCTCTTTCACAACTAGCTCAATCAATATGATTATATAGAACTAGACAACCAATCTTCAACACATATTAAGCACCTTCGTACTAATACCAAAAACTTACCTTATAATATGCCAAAAGACCATACTTACAACATAGAATCAATAGGAATTCACAATTATTCCACTTATGAGTGTCTCCATGAATCATAATGGGTTCACCCATTCCATATGGATCTATAACACCATAAAATCATGAGATTCCTAGATCTCTAATCTAGTTTCTCAGCCATATTATAATCATGAGACTAATAATCCTTCTTTAGAATCCACTTATGCTTGACTGAAGCATTTGAATCATCCACCTTTTCATATTATTTATTCTCTTTGACTACCTTGTTATTACATGAAGATAAAAAGTATTCTTGATAGTCCTTTAATTTTGATCCTTGTTCTACCTTAGAAAATAATCCATCATGACTAGCCAACTGATCATGACTCACCTTGAATATCTTTGGCTTCCATACCTTGATTTATTTTTTCTCTTTCACTCTAGGAGCTTCCAACTTCTTAATTTCACTTTCATCTTCCTTGTGTTGATATGAAGCATTTGATTCATCCTTACTACTTTAAACATCCTTATGAAAACCAATACCTTCCTTCTCTTTTATCATGTGGCTTAAGAAACCATTATATATAAACTTCATGTATTTATTATGAATATGTAATTAAATTTGAGATATCATATAATATTACCCTTTATCATTTTGTTCTTCATTCACCTTCTTCACAGGATCTAACTTCTTGATATCTAGCATAGATTTATTCCTTCAGTCTTTTGCTCAACCTTTACCTTATCTATAGGGTTTCCCTTCTTGATCCATTTCATACTAACATGAATATGAACCTTCTTATCTTAATTTATCTTCTTAATACACATCATCTTGAAATATATTTTGATGTGTCTTCTTTTATCATAATTATAGCACACAATAGGTCTCATACTATGATTCCTTCTATAGTTCCATTAATACAAATTCTTGAATGATCTTCTGTAGTTTCTCCTTCTATAGTCTCTTGCTCTATGACAAAAATTGATACAATAAAAATAGTAATTATTAAAATAACTTGCATATCTTATGGCATTATGATGTTTAATAGGACTTGTCTTCATTATGCTAGCACCATCCTTTTTTGCTAAACCATTGAACTTTAAGGTCTGACTCTCCTTGGCTTGAGATTTCTCCTTATGGTCTTATTTGAATTTAATACTTGCCTTGACATTTTTATATTTATGAATACTCAAGATGTAATCCAAGACAATTGAACTCTTCTCAAATTTTTGATAGGTCTTCAACTTGCTTGATTCCTGATATAACTCTCCCTTAAAGTAACCTAGATTGGTATTAAACTAACCACACTCAACATATTTTGATATCAAACTTTTATTTTCAGCATCTAACTAATTATTGAGATCCTTGATGGTCTTTTCATCCCTTTTTATTTCTTTAGCCATGTCATTCTTCAAGGTACATTTCTACTCTTAAAGATCCTTGACCACAGATCTCAACTCATGCTTCCTCTTCTTTTGGTGTTTTAAATCATCTAGAGCACTTATGATCTTAGATTTAATATCTAATTAAAATTATCCTTCTTTAATATCATAGTATAATTCATTTAATTCATTACCTATCCCTTAAAAAATCATGCAATCTTCTTATTATGAGAAACCTACTTCTTTATCCAAGAATAAAACTCCATTGCCAACTTGATCAACATAATCATAATCATCATCATAAAATTTATTATCACTTACCTTACATGAATTATTATTTCCTTCAAACTTATTCATCATCTATCTTAAATATTTATCTTATGAAATGAAAACACTATCATAATCACAATCTATGCTTGCACTTTTAGGATCTTTATTAGGCTACTATATCTACATTAAAGGACCTAATATAATACCAATTTTTGAAATAATAATCAATGATATGGGGGATGAATTAGTGTCCTTAATATTATTTTTATTTCACTTTACCGTTAATTCACTATCATTCATCAAGCAATATAAACCTAATGTGCATAAGTATGAAGAAAGCATTAATCAACCAAAGAAATGTATAAACAACCATAAAACATAAGATATTTGGGAAAACCTCATGGGAGATAAAACCCAATGAAAAAAATATTGGATAAATAGTCGTATAAATAAATCAATCAATCTTTAGCTGAGCTTCAACCTAGTAAGGAGTACTAGCCCCTAATTCACCAAGCACCCACTTGGATTTAGTAAGAACTAAATTTTTAAGAAGTACCAACCCTATTTTTTATCAATAAACCACTCAATAAATATTCATTATTACTCAACATCAACTCACCCACCAATTTTAGTAAATCACCCACTTCACATGCAACACCAACCCCAACTAGTTAAACACCAACTCAGCTAGGATTTAACAAACACCAACTTATAAGGAGGTGTTAACATCCTAGTTAACTCATAAAAAACTCAACCACATTAAACACTTGATCACATTCAGAATAATTTTTTTATAATACAACATATCATGATTTTTTTCCTAATCTCTTCACACACTTCTATCCCTCTCAAATTAACCTCTACCCTTCTTCATTCAACCAACCCTCTTCTTGACTTGATTAAGTCATATGATCTTGATACTCATATTTATTTTTTATTTTTTATATTCATGACACCTTATTATTTTCCAAATGACCTCCTTATACTCCTCTTTTTTATTTTTTATTTTATTTCACACTTACTTGTCTTACATGCATGGATATGCCTAACTAACCTTGCTTTTATACAAGTCACTAGTTCTCACACAACTTTGTCATATATGAACACTTAAATACTTTAATTAGATTTGAAATATGTATTGTAAAAGTTTTAAAACATTATTATATTATATTAGGTTGGCCATATCTTAATAGGCTATATTCATTCTTTAGGTCTCATGGAGACCTATTAGGCCTTCTTAGTCACACAATAAACTTATGTTTATTGAAATACTTCAAAAATAAACATATATTATGAAAAAATAATATTAAACTAAAATATACATTATAAAAATTAAATTTATGTCCATAAAACCTTTTAGGTCCAATCACCACTTGAACTCCTTCTCAAAACATTGTTCAAATAGGCCTGTGCATACACAAAAAGTCTATTTTGAACAACTAAAGAATAAACTCAATTTTTACAAAAAAAACTGAAAAAACATCATATATAAAATATAATAATGACCTTATGGTAATAAAAAACTTCATTATATTATTTATCTCAAGGTATATAGTCTCAAATTCTTTTATGCAAGATGCTTATTCTAAACTACCAACTAGCTTCAAAACATAGTAAAGGAAACATAAACTTATAACACATGATTGAATAAACTCAAAAGATTTAAATTTATTAAAATTATATTATAAAATAATAATAAAAATATAAAAAAACCATATCATAATCTCTAATGTAAGTTATTGGTCTTGTAAACCAATTTGTTAACTTTCTCTCTCACAGTCCTTACTCAGCCAAACAAGCTATTTTATCTTCAATGTTACAACCTATTTAACTTAATTAAAGATTATAAAAATAATTTATATATTATTAAATTAGTAAAAAAATATAATTATTTTCATTTTATATATCAACTCATGTGATAGAGTCTCAAACCCATCACTGCAACCTATTTACACAAAACTGCCAGTTTGCCTTGAAGACCAGTCATGGTGATGGTAACCTTCAACATATGTATGACCATTTTAAGAGACTTATAATTATTTTGGATGATATTATGAGATAATTATACCATATTTATATATAAATATAACATTATCAAAATGTAAAATTGGTCTTGCAGACTAATCTCAGAAACTTGAGACTTCATTGTCTCATTTGTACTAGACATGTCAAATTATGAGCAATATTTTCATCATATCCACTAACCTTAAAAACATATATCCAAAATTATAATTTATTAAAATTATTTGAAAAAATCATAATTAACTTGGATTTATCCCTAGTCTATTTTATCACATCCCTAATCAAGTTATCATTTCTACCTGGTTTTCTCACTATCTGCACTATTAGGCATGTAAATGACTAGTCAACTTGTATGACCAATTTAACACCCATAAGGTATAAAATATGATATGAAATCACCATGGATATAATATACAAGTTTAAATATTAAAAAATCATCTAATTATCATATTTTACTTGATAAACTTTGCTTGCTATAAAAAATCTCTAAGAAACAAGGCCTTTTTTTATAGGGTTCACTAACTCACCTAAAAAACCAATCACACCTAGAGGTGATTAGGAGAGTTTAATACATTATATAATCACTTAAATATATATAAAAAAATTATAATCACTTTATAACAATAAGTTTTACATCAGGTCTAAGGTAGGGTTCTTTGAGGGTTTAAACCATATTTTAGTCTTAACGATCATTCATATAGTTTAGCCCCTTACTATAGAAAAAAATTATTGTAAATTATATCTAAGACCCTTACCCATTTAAAATGAATAAATTATTTTCTCATGTATAGGTTACAAATTCCAATGAACACTTGAAATTTCTTATCAGGTTAAGAATCCTTCATTTTGTGTACATGAGATACCTCAAAACACTTTTTTATTGACTTAACCTTCAAATTTTGACCTATAACTTGGTAAAAACACATTTAAATACACTAAATAACTCTTTAAATTCACACATACTCATAGATTACTTCTAAACTAATAATGATACCCCATTTAGCCACCATCTCTCTCTTGTCTCTCTAGGCTTTTGACCTATGAGTCACAATTGGTCTTGAAGCTGAGCTTTAAACCTATTTCCATGTTATTTAAAAATAATTTAAATTATGAAAAAACATATAAAATTATCAAAAAAACTCATATATCATTTTATTTATATCTTCAACAAAACATACTCATAGCTTGATGGAGCATCTTTGGAGCTACTTATGTAGATCTTCAAAGCTACCTAGGCAGATCTTTAGAGATTTAATGAAATGTCTTTAGATCTACCTATAATATATTTAGAGATTTAATAAGGATATTTTTATCTCATTGTGTTATATTCCAATTCTTCATATCATTCATACAATATCATGCCCCACACACAGTCTCTTCATGCCATAATTAGGCATCTTATTCTCATACCTTCTCAATACACCACTAAGTTCAAGCTCATGACAACTTACATTGATTATACTTCACCAAAGAAACAAAAATATTTAAAAAAGTCTTAAAACACAAAATACAACACTAAGAAACAACCTTAACCATTGATTATCTTTCATAACCTCATGTTAATATCACAACTATCCTTGCTTACCTGGACATCAACCTTCACAAATCCAGACCTCAAATACCACTAACCATGCATCTTCACAAGATGAATCTAGGAATCAATGGGAAAAAAATTACATTAATGAAATCATATTAACATTAATGAAAACACTATTCTAACAAACACCTTTGTTCAACTCTTGCAATGGATTTCACCCTATTTATCAACCATACTAAAAATAAGACATTGAGGGAGTTGAGTGCACATTTGATCATTATTATTACCATAAATTATTTTATACAACTTTAATTTATATCTAATAATCCATAATTACAACTAACAAGCTGTCCTTGACACATATCACTTATTGAAGGCTCTAAAATGACATGAAATACTATCTACAACTTGCATGTGTGACCATATGAAGGTTTTATTGATCCCATGATCTTGAAAATTAGAAATGAGTCATTATAATGGTGTTTAATGGTTTTTTAGACCCATTATAAGTTACCCAACCTACCATTCTTATTTCATCATGCTCATAAATGGATAAATTAAAGCAAATATGAACCCTGCATGGATGGAGAAAACACAATGAGTCCCTTACCTTATTTTTTATTATTCATAAATAATGGAGAATTATATGATAAATGATGACACAAAATGGAATAAAACTAACAAACTTCCTAAAAAAATCATAAGTCCTCATTTCTCTCCCATGTCCATATGATAAATGATGATGGAAAGAAGGGGTTGGTTTTTGAACCTTTTTGACTTAAAACTCCATTAAAATCATGGATAATTTCTTGGGAGGTATAAATTTATCCATTCACATGAATTAACATGATATTTTTATAAAAAACATGTATGGACTACTTGAAAACCCTCTATTTCTTCCATGAAATGTCCATTATTATTAAAAACTTATGGAGATGATATGTCAAGTGCCTTTAAAGTTTGTAAATGATTATATGTACATATAATTATGTGTTAATATATTCATTATACCTTAAAATTTATATTTATTAACAAAAAACTTATTTAATGTTACCAAATATATCAATAAAATACCTTGAGAGTGGAATGCAATGTTATAAATTTGATTTACCACATTTCTAGGATTTATGCAGACTATAGGAGGTGTGATAAGACTTGGACACCACATGGCATGTCTCAAAATGACCCCTTAGAAAAATTAAAACCATTTGACCCTCTAGACCATGCTATAAATAAATATACAACCATAAGGTTAAGAATATTTACCTTAATTTTATAAAAACAATCTTAAATAATATTAACTAAGGCTTAAGAAGATAATTTTGAGAATTTTATTAGGCATAAAATGTCCAACCTCCAAGTTTAGGAAACATGACAAGTAAATATTTGAAATATATGGATTATAATTTGGCTTAATAGGTGAGATTATCAACATTCTTGATGACTCACAAGGGTTGACTAGCCTGATGGTCAAGATAACTAACTATCTCATTCTTTTGGGCACAATAGTCATTCATGACAACCTCAATTGAGATGAATAATATGCATAATATTTACAAAAAAACCTTGCACCTTACAAGATTTTAAAGGCTTAAAAATCCTCACCATACACACAAAGATAACACACATAATAAAGATGCAAACACACATGTGCTAACAAACACTTATAGGAAACCAAGAAAATAAATGACTATATAAAACTAACCTAAGCAAGCCTTCCTCCTCTTGGGTTAAAGGAGAAGTTTCTTGGATCATTAACTCCATGGGATTAATAATGACATGAGGTAAGAAACTTTTTAGACTTTTATCTTGTTTATTCATCCCCTCTTTGAATACCAATCTTCTCACCATGTTCTCAAGTGAGGTGACATATACAAACCACTCTCCTATGAAGATATATTCTTATTCATTTTCAATTTTCACCTCAAATTTCTATCTTTGGTAATAATGGAGTTTTTAAATATATTTACTATTATAGCTCTAGGTTACACCCTTACTATGGAGAGGATTGTTCATATCAAAACATCAAACCTAGGCTATCTAATAATGACCTTAGGTTGTGGGTTACCTATTGATAAGGATAAACCTCTAGATTTTAAGGTGCTATCTCACTTGGCTTGATCATTTGAATCTCTTTCTAAATCCTAATCCTATTTCAAAGTCTTAATGTGTTGTACCATGATGATAAATCCATCTACTCTAATCTTGAGCTCTTCATCATTGTAATGAATTATGGACAAAAATAACACACTAGATTCAATGGTTTACAAGAAATAGTGGTCCACCTATAGATCAATTTGATTAGATGGAGAAAGAGGGAAATGAGGATAAGGCTTGGTTCATAGCCACTAACCATCAAAAATCCACTTCAAGTTTGAGACATTAACACCAAGACACACTAGATGACTTGCAAAGAATGTTTGTTAGAACTTAGGTGAAATTTGGACTTTTAGAAGGGAAGATTAAACCACTTTTACATATCAAGACAAGTATAAAACACTAATTACTAATTGAGAATCAAATACAAATGCTCCATTCATAGCTCAAGAGGTACATAAGTATAAATACTGGTAGAGTTTCATCATACCAGCCTAAAGGATACCATATAAGGATAAAATACTTCAATATATAGAATAAATTTGGAGAGAAGAAGGGGAATATGCATGAAAAATTTGAGAGGGGTCATCAATGACTACAATTAACTCAAAATCTAGTTACAATAGTTATACAATTCTCATTCTAATCCCCTCCATGCATTGGACCTCTTTGATGGCTCATTGAATGAGATGTTAGATTTGAAATGAGGTGGTAGAGGGTGTAGATGACATAAAAATTTATTTTCACAGCATTACCATGCTTGAAAAATGTCAACCATTCCATTTTGTGGTAGTTACAATCATGAATTATGTCCTAATAATCATGTAGTAGCCCACTCTCCTGTATATCAAAGTGAAAAAGTTAAGAAACTATCTCAACCTCCATCATGGATATGTAATCCACATTGAATGATATTCAAGGGTAAGATATCAGGTGTAACATATTTACATTAACCCATTCTATTAGTATTTCAATGCCAATTTAAACTCTTTGTTGACAACATAGGCTAATTATGCCTACTAGGATCGATTGCCTAAGTATTTGTATATTAACCTCCATGAAACCTATACTAAAGCTTGATAACCTATGTATGAGTGTGATTCATGCCTGAAAAAACACCTCCAACCATGATATATTCTTAAATAGTCCTTAGACATTTGGGAATTCACTTCTCTTAGCTGACTCATCTACTTTCTTTAAGCATTGGTAGATTGGTAGTTTTGATTGTACTTGTAGAGACATTTAGAACTAATTTTTTTGGAATTTTAAGACTAAGAATTTGATTATGTCCAAATCCATCCATTTTAAGGATTGGAATCACTATGAACTATTAAACAACTTTCTTTCTCCTCAAAACCCTAAAAAGTGCATATTTCTAAGGATTATAGACCATGTTTATATAATAATGTACATTTAATTGAATCATCTCTAAATTTTAATTTACCTTTCATGATTTGTTCAGACCATTCTGGGATGTTAGGATATCAAAATCTCATGTTTTTTGATATTGGGTCTACTTCGGGTATTAGTGAGGTTTAGGAGTGCTCAAGGGTTAGAATGATATTTCATATTTTACAAACATATAAGTTTGTAAATAATTCAATTAATATATAGGAAAATAACCTAATAAACTTCCATGAATGGATTAGACTCTCATGTAAAGGGTTTATGGAGATATGAATGTCAGAAAGTGATCATAGGTTAATATGCAAGCCCTTTCTAAGTGCCTAACTTCTTAAGTTTTGTTCATGAATACCATCCCTCAAATTATAATAAATATATCAAGGATTCTTATCTCATAGGTAGATGTAAGTTTCCATAATATCTCTAGTCTTTAGAACTTACATGGTGGAGTGAATCAATGCTTGAAGTTGGCACTTGGGTGGACTACGTGCAAGGTTGAGTTCTTTGATTAAGGTTTTGGATATTTTATAATAATTATACACTTATATCCACCCAAAACCTTTATGTCAAGTCTTAAACACACTCATACTCCCCTCTTTGATCATACAACTTGTTTTAGGATCATAAAATAGCCTTGATGTGACATTAGGGTTTGTAATTAGGCCTAAGTGTGTTCTTGCCTAGTCTATATCCTCTATATGTGAGTGTTAGACTTTAGGTGAAGGTATTATGAACATTAAAAATAATATTCCATTATCTCAAAATCTTCTATGGGTTTTAATCTACCTTGCATACCTCCCAAATCCTGATTCTACCTATTTAGCATCCTTGATTGTCTATTCTAGACATAGCCTAGTCTGAGATAAAACAATGGTATATCCACTATTTTTTTTTACTAGTAAAATATAATGAATACATATTATTACTCATAATTACCATTTATTCTAAATTTTAGGACCTAAATCTACCTAAAAACCCCTCAACTAATCATTTTGCTCAGACTAGTCATTGACTACCTACTAATAGGATTGCTAAGTACAAGGTTCTAATGTAACCTCTTCTTCTTTTTCTCATGAGAATATATAGGTATAAACTAGATTTTATAGTCTTAAAACAGCTTTATTAGTCTCTCTTAGGTCTCATCTCCTTAAAAAAATTTTTCCTGTAACTCACTTGGTATTCCCTATGTATATGCATGCTTTCCTAATGTTAATTGATTGATTTTTCATATTAGAATGAGTTGAATGGGTGTGGTTGAGACCTTAAATGAAAATAATAAATTCCTCCACAACATTTATAATCTCATATTAATGTCCTTGATTATCCAAATTATCTATATCCTTGAATGAAACATTCTACATCTTGAAACCTTATCCTCTCTTCATTTGTGGTATGACTAATAATGGGAATTAAGTGATACATACACCTCACTATATATTCCTATGATCAATATTAATTGAGTATTATAACCCATTAATTAATACCTTCTACTTTTCCTTGGTCCCTAATCCATTAATACCATTATGTACTTTCCTCCTCAAGTTTGTCTCATGACTAGCCTATTGGAAGGTTTTCTTCTATTCTTGACTGAGAAAGGGGTTAGTCATCCCTTAATATAGGTGTCATGGATATTTAGCAGTATTTTTACCTTGATAATGGTCATTTTTTTCCTTTTTAATCCAACCTTTCAGATAATTTCCTCAATAGTGACCTCTAACTCTTGTAACTTACCTTGCTTACTCTCATGAACTAGCTACATGTGGATACATTGAAAGGTTTTTAATAAATGGGTGTCATCATAGTCTCTTCAACTCCATATGGTAGCATGTAGGTAGTTTAAATCTTAAAATAATCCATAAATCATTATTTATTTGACCCATATGAACCTAGTTGTAGGCTCATTTAGGCTAAGCCTCAATAGTGAAGGAGGGATAAATAGACCTAAAATAGGTTGAATTAGTCACTCTATTGGTTAAAAGTATATATTTTTTCTTCTCATCAATAACTTTTTTTTTAATTCATATGGTGGCCTCTAATTTTTCCCCTACAACATTCTTATTTTATTCTTTAGCATGGTGATTGTAGGTTCTTAAGGTGTTATTGTAGATCTTTGTCCTCTATGTTAGGCCTTCTTGAGGGTGTTAAGGTCTGAATCATGGGTGATATAAGATTATTTGAGAATAATTCACACCTTATATTTCCTAAAAAAAACCTCATAGTATTATTAATCACACCTTATCTTCAACTTCTTTCTCATGCCATTGGTAAACTACTTTATGTGGTTGTAGGTGCTCCTCTGCCATTCCATAGGATAATGGTTAAAGTGGAGGTTTTAGGTGGTGACCTCACCTTGAAGGTATTATTATACTTATTTTGTCCATTCAATATATTTTCAAACTTGAGACCAAGACCTTGATTTTATTCTTAGTATTCAGTCACCAAGGAGGATAACCCTATGTACGGATTGAGATAGTCCAAATGTGCCACTTGAGTTGAACATTTCTTTGGACTAATTATGGTGATCATATATCATTAGGTCCTTGTATATAAATAATCAGATGCCTTATTTATCTCACCTAATTTTACATGAATGGGTATCTTTTATCACTTAAAAATGCTCTGTAGAGCTTTGTTATAGTGGTTTAATGATTTGGTGTAAGTGCTTATCAGGTGTCTTTAGTAGGGTACATGACCAAATGATTTCAACACTATGAATTCATTATTTTAAAAGGTTACAAGGGAGAATTTAGGTAAATTTTCATGGTTTATACTTATTATGGAGGATGTATGAGTGGATAAATGTGGTAGTGGGGTGATAAGGATGTTGTAGCATCAAAATAGGGGTGTGACACAGTGGAAGGTAGTGATGACATAATAAAACAATAGTGGATGGGAAAAGACATGAAGTGAAGGGTAAGACCCATTATAATACAAACCACATGCACTTTAGATAACCTTATACCCATACCTAAGAAGTCATGAAATTTTTGAAGGCATAACATAACATGCATTACCTTAAAAAGAAACCTTAATAACTCATAAAACCTTAATTTTCACAAACACACCTTAAATTCTGCTAATGTGGCTAAAGTGAGATAGGAATAAAGAGGTGTAGTTCTTAGGCCGTTAAGGCTACCAAGGATGGATAATATTTGTTTTAAATGGTAATATGATGGTAAATCACGAATTAACTCTTCTTCCATGCTCTAATCTTTCTTTTGAGGCACTAGAAATGTCTTTGGATTGCACATAGTCCTAGTCACATAGTGATTCTCACCCATGCACAATTAATATTTATTTAATTGAGTTTAATTAAAGTAAATAAAGTCCATTAGACCTCAAATTCAATAAGTAATGCATTGTAATCATCAAAACACCTCTGCAAACTCTCACACTTAGCTCATAGCTCCTAATGAAGACACCAAACCTTTGTTCACTACATATACTTGTCTATAGGTTACACATAAAAACTAGCCATGAATATTTTCCACTTATAAAATCTCACACATGTAATAAAAGTATTCAAATTGATATAATATACCCCTTAAATACATGATAAAAAAACATTAGTGATTGGATTGAGCAAACAAAACAAAATTCCATGAAAACTACCTAGTTGAAATTGGCCTATATAGATGTGAAGGGCATATAAATTCTTTAACTTCTTAATGAATGTTTAAAAATATTGTGAGACCAATAACTAGGACAATTCCCATGATTGGAATCTTCTTGAGTTTAATTATTGTGGTGAGCACTGGGACCTCCACTCTCTCTCCTCAATACGGTACAAACAAAAACTTGAGGAGCTATCTAAGCTTACTAAGAAGGTTAAGTGAAGAGAAGGATAGGTTTTAAGATTTTTTTACCTCCATTCATAATTTAATTTTTTATAGACCTAAAACATTAGTTAATATTCAACCTCTGATCTTCCCCTATATGATATAGTCTGTACCATTCTGTACAAGTGTAGAAATACCCCCAAAAAGTATGTTTTTCACCATTTTATCTATATTCAGACTTAATAATTCCATATTGTGATCAAATTATGAGAATAAAAAATTAATAATCCTATTATGAGTAAGATAAAATGTAGGTGGGAAGTTTAAAAGCCAAAAAGTGGCACATGGGACACACTTAGCTCATGGAAAGGCTTAAATGGGTCTCAAAAAGGCTTTTAATACTTATGAAATGTATGGGATAGTAATGTGGCATGGATAAAATCTATTCAAGGCCCATTTTAAATGAAATTAATAAAGTCACTTTACCTTTTCTAAAATTTTATGGACAAATGGGCTTATATAAAATGGGTTTGAGGGATGATTAATTTTTTAAAAGGGGTAATGGAGGATTTATATGGTGTGGATAAGTATGTCATGTAAAAAGGGACTTTAATAAATTATTATTTTCATATCATATCTTATAATTATTTTAAAACTCTTTCATACTACGAAAAGACTAATAGACTCCTCAAATAGGGCTAAAACATTGATTTGACTTCCAGGACTTTTTGATAATGATCTCTCTCATCACAAGACATGATGACACCTAAAACATCACCGAAATGACTTAGAAACACTCATGACACCATGGATCAAGAATGAAAATGTGACACATCATGATTCTCTTAATAATATTCAAGGACTCTTAGTAGGAAAAGGGTGAGATGACTATGCTAGGGATCACTATGAGTAGGCTAAGATGGTGGTCACTAATTTTTTTTTAGATTAGGAGTTGAAATTTGGGTTTTGAGGACAAAATATAAACATTTCTAGTTAATTTGATGGGTTACAAACCTACTGGTCAAGAGAACCCAGACACTATTATGAAAAAGTGACTCAAATAAATAAACATAATATGATGACTATTTGGACTATCAAACTAATTTATACTTTTGACACTTCAAAGATGTGAAATATAAATAAGACAAACACAAAGACACAAAAAATAAATATCCTAACACTAATAATCACACCAAACAACTAATATCAAACAAGGGTAGGAACTAAATAATAAGATAGTACCTATAAACTTATGCAGCACACTTATGTGGACAAAACATCTAACTACTAAAAAACTAACCTAAACTTGGTTTAATTACCCTAGGATAAAATTGGAATTTATTATAATAACTATCGAACCATGATGTGTATTTTTCATGTGATGACTTAGATGCAATCATATTTTGATCAATGCATGACAACTTCTTCCTCTAGTTATCATTTTCATGGTCTCTTCGAAGAATGACTATATCTCATGACTCTATCCCTAGGTGCATGGATTAAGTATTAGATTAAATAACCCAATCATATTCTTCCCATATCCTTCTATTTTTCATCATTATTCCAATTTCCTCCTCAATCAGTGGCTATAACTGATTCTACCTATTAGATTCAAAGTGTTCAACTACCCAATCATCCTTGACAAGTTCATCCTCATGATCTTATTGATGTAGTGGTGGGGTGTTTAATCTCAAGTAAAAGTATCATAAATTTTCATAAAATTCCATCTCATCATGATAAATTGATATACCATAGAGGTGACTTTAATTTATACCATCTATTTTTAAGACATCATGTTGATCACTCACCTCTTTTTTTTGGACAGGGTCCTAGTAATTTTTTTGGTCTAATAAAATTTGATCCTCTTCATATTAAATGGATAAATTTATCTCTTAAACCCATTAAAATTATAACTAATATTTATTTGGTACTTTTTGAGTCACATTGATCTCTTCATTTGGAATATCAAGTTGTTATGTTATTATATTACTCAAGTATACCATGTTGAGTTGCTCAACCTCATTCAATAACTCAAAGTATAGGTCACTTGATCTATTCTATATCTCAAAAATATGCTCATGAATTTTTTCCTCTTGACTGTCTCCTAGGAAATTATTTACTTGATTTGTTTTCCACTTCACATCATCACTATGGCATTATGACTCCCACCTATCATACACTTCCTTTTCATTTTCCAAATCTAATCTACTAGAATGGATATGTGTTTTGATTATGGATGATGTTTTGACATTAGAATTTTTTATGTTGTCTAATATCCTTATACAACTTGTCCCTTTCTTTGATTTCTCAATCTCTAAGTGAATATGCTCTTTTTTGGTGTAGGTTGATTATAAGGGGCATCAAGTTAGTACCATAATTGATCATGAGAATAAATAGGCTATCATGGGGGTGGAATGGCCTCAAAATAGGGTGGGTAGTCTTAATAGCACTAATAATTCCTATTATATGGTTTAAGGGTCAATATATTACTTATATGGGTTTTAATAGGGTTGATATGAAGGTGGAGGATATAAGCCTACCTCATAGGCTTTCATGACTTCTTAGATGACATATGTATCAGATCATAACCATAATTAGGAAACTTATTACATTTTCAATAATGAATTCATGATATCTTTGAACTTGAATCTAATTTCAAAACTTTAAAAAGATGCTTGAATCTACCCAAGGTGACTACAAATGTTTCTATTGACATCCTTAGCTTCCAAATGTCCTCCAATGTCTTTAGAGCATGATTTAATGCACTTTAAATTTGTCCTATTGGGCATGATAGAACTATTAGAGATATAGGTTTCAACCTTGCTAAAGAGAGGATTGTTCATGTCTAGACCTCAAATCTAGGATAACATGGGAATGACCTTAGGTTGTGGGTTACCTATTGATAAGGCCAAACCTATAGAATTTAAGGGGATAGCTCCCATGATTTCTTCATTTGAATCTCTTTCTAAGTAATAATCCTATTTCTAAGTCTTAACATATTGGGATGAAAATGTTAAAGGATCTTACATGAATGAAAACATATACTAAAGTGGTGATGCATAATGATGATAACTCCATCCAATCTCTAAGCTTGAAATCTTCATCACACTAATAGATTATAGATAGAAATAACATGTTATCTTCATTGGTATCTAATAAATAGTTTTTCACATAGAGGTTATTTTTATTTGTTGGAAAAAGAGGGAAATGAGGATAAGGCCTAGTTCATAGGCACTTACTATCAAACATTAACTTCAAGTTTGAGACATCAACACCAAGACATGCTAGATGACATGAAAGGAAAGTTTATTATCACTTAGGTAGAGATTGATACTAAAAAATGTAATATTAAACAAATTTCACATATAAATACAAGTATAAAACAATAATTACTAATTGAGAAAAATATTTAAATTCTCCATTCATCTTTTAAGAGGTGTATAAATAAAAATACTGGTAGAGTCTCCTTATAAAAACATGAGGGATACCATCCAAGACTAAAATCCTTAAATATATAGAATAAATGTGGAGATAATAATGATAATATGGTGTGTAAATGTGGTGAGGGGGTCATCAATGACCACATTCAACTCAAACTTTAATTACAATAGTTACATAATTCTAATTGTAATCCCTTCCATGCATTAGACCTCCTTGATGACTCCTTAAATGAGATGTTGGAATTTAAATGAGGTAGTAGAGAGTGTAACTATACTATTAATTAATTTTTATAGAATTAACATGAATAATAAGGGTTAACCATTCCATTTTGTGTCAGTTAGAATCATCAATTAGACCCTCATAATCATGTAGCAGCCCATTATCCTCTAGATCAAAGTGACAAAGTCAAGAAACTATCTCAAAATACTTCATAGATATGGAATTCACATTAAATTATCTTTAATTTTTATCTATTAGACATAAAATATTTTCATTCACCCATTTCATTAGTCTTTCAATGCCAATTTTAACTCTTTTTCTTGACAACATAGCCTAACTAAGCCTATAAGGCCTGATTGCCTAAGTGTTTATATATTGGCATCTATAAAACGTATAATAAATATTTATAAAATATGTATGAGTGTTATTCATTCCTAAAATAACACTTCTAACCATCATATATGCTTCAATAAGCCTTATACATTTGGAAATTTACTTCTCTTAGTTGAATTGTCTAGTTTCTTTAAGCATTGAAAGATTGACAGTTTTGAATATACTAGTAGAGAGATCTAAAGATTATTTTTTTGTAATTTTAATACTTTAAGAACTAGATTAAGTCCCAAACCATCCATTCCAAGGATTGGAATCACTATGGACTATCAAACACCCTTTTTTCTTCTCAAAACCTTAAAAATGTGCATATGTTTGAGGATTCTTTACCATATTTATAAAATGAAGTACCATTATATGAATCCTCCATAAGTTTAATTTACCTTCCATGAGTTTTTCAAACCATTCTAGGACGTTAGGATATCAAAATATCAAATTTTGTAAGACTAGGTTTACTTAGGATTTTAGGGAGGTTTAGGAATGCTCAGGGGTCTTAAGGATATATTCATATTGTAAGGACTTCCAAGTTTATATTAAATTACATCAATCTCTAGGTAACTGACCTACTCAAATTCCATGAATGTATTAGACTCCCATGCAAAGGGTGGATGAAGATATGAACATTTTAAAGTGACACTAAGGTAATCTTTAAACCCTTTTTTAGTGCCTAACTTCTTAAGGTTTATTAATGAATATTATCCCCATAGTGTTAATAAATATATCATTGATTATTATCTCATATGGGACTTAAATTACCATAATAAATGTGGTATTAATAACCTATGTGGTGGAGTGGGTGAGTGCTTAAATTTGGCACTTGTGTGGACTATGTGTAGGGTTTAGTGCTTTGAGCAAGGTTTTGGAGATTTTATGACCTTTCCACACTTGTCTCCAACTAAAATCTTTCTAAAAATTATTAAAAACTATCCTAATCTCCTTTTTGATCATACAACTTACTATATGATCTTGAAATAGATTTGATGTGGCACTAGGATCTGTAATTAGGCCTAAGTGATTGCCTACCTAGTCTATCTCAAAAGCATTTTCCTATAATTATGACTGATAGCATCTATGGGAAGGTATTATGATCCTTAAAAATCATACTTCATTATCCAAAAACCTTCTATGGGTTCCAATATACCTTTTAGACCTCCCAAATCCTGATTCTACCTATCTATTATCCTTGATTATTTGCTCTAGACATAGCTTGGTCTAAGAAAAAGTAGTGGGTATACCCATTACTTTTATATCTAAGAAAATAAAATATGTACCTTTTAGTTCTCACAAACACCTTCTCTTCCAGATTTTATTACCTAAATCTTCATACAAATCCCTCAACTAATCATTTTGCTTAGACTGGTTATTAACTACCTACTAACTACATGGTTGAGTACAAGGTTTTGATGTAACCTCTTATTATTATTCCCATTAGAATCTTGAGGTTTATAATTCATTTTAT
Organism: Torreya grandis; assembly: GCA_037957365.1. Taxonomy (NCBI): domain Eukaryota; kingdom Viridiplantae; phylum Streptophyta; class Pinopsida; order Cupressales; family Taxaceae; genus Torreya; species Torreya grandis. The sequence continues at coordinate 474,901 of JARHVA010006228.1, read as the reverse complement.
ATTCTTAAAACATATCCATTGGTCTATCTTAGGTATCATCTCCTTAAATTTATTCTCTTCTTGTAACTCACTTGGTATTCCCTATGCATATGCATGCATTTCTAAGGTTAGTTGATTGAGTTTTCATATTAGAATGAGGTGAATGGGTGTGGTTGATACAATTAATGGTAATAATTAGTTCCTCCACACCATATATTATCTCATATTAATGCCCTTGATTTAAACAATTCTCTACATCCTTAAATGAAACATTATCCATCTTAAAATGCTACCTCCTCTTCATATATGGTTTGACTGATGATGGGATTTAAGTGATACATACACCTCATCATATATTCCTATGATCAAGATAAATTTAGTATTTTAACCCATTCATTAATACCTTCTACTTTACCTTATCCTCTGAGCCATTCATACAATTATTTACTTTCCTACTCAAGTCTGTCTCATGAATAGCTTGTGTGTGGGTTTTATTACATTCTTGATCGAGTAAGGGGTTAGTCATCCCTTAATATAGGTGTCATGGACATTCAGGAGTAAATTTACCTTGAAAATTTTCCTTTCTAATCCAAATTTTCCACTAATTACCTCAATAATGACCTCTAATTCCTACAACTTACCCTACTTGCTCTCATAAGTTGGTTATAGGAAGATAAAGTGAAGGGTTTTTATCAAAGGAGTGCTATCACAATATCTTCATCCCCATATGATATCATATATGTAGTCTCAATCTTAAGATCGTCCCTAAATCACTTTTGACTTGACCCATGTGAACTCAATTTTCTCACCTTGTAAGAAGACAAGAAAGACCTAATTGTAGAGGCTTATTTAGGGTAAGACTCAATAATAAAAGAGGTAAAAATAGACATATAATAGGCTGAATTTGTCACTCCTTTGATTAACATTATCCATGTGATCTTATCATTCCTTAATTTTTTTTTAATGCACATGGTGGCTTCTAATATTTTTCCCTACAAATTTCTTGTTTTGTTCTTTATCATGGTGACTGTAGGTTCTTAAGGTGTTGTTATAGATGTGTGTCCTTTATGTTAGGCCTTCTTGAGGGAGTTAAGGTTTGACACATGGGTGATATTAGATTATTTGAGAATAATTCACACATTTTATCTCCCACTAGATACTTCATAGTCCTAAAAATCACACTTCATCTTCAACTTCCTTCTCATGCCATGGGTAAAATAGTTTAGGCAGTTATAGGTGATCCTCTACCATCCCATAAGATAACAGTTGAAGTGGAGGTTTGAGTTGGATAGGTGGTGACCTCACCTTGAATATCTCATTATACATATTAAGGTAGTTCACTATCTTTTCAAACTTTAGACCAAGACCTTAATTGTATTCTCAGTGTTCAGTCACCAAGGAGTGTAACCCTATGTATAGACTAAGATAGTCCAAATGTGCCACTTGAGGTGAACATTTCTTTGGAATACTTATTATAATCATATATCATTAGGTAATTTTATAAAACTCATCAAAAGTATTATTTATCTAGCTTATTTTTACTTGAATAGGGATCTTTTATCACTCAAAAATTCTCTTTGGAACTCTATTGTAGTGGGAAAATAAATGGCTATAAGTGCTTATTAAGTGTCCTTATTAATGTACATGACCAAATGAGTTCAAAAATTTATGACTTCATTCTTTTTGAATGTTTCAAGGTAGCATAGAGGTCCTTTATCATGGTTAAAACTTATGAGGGATGATGAATGAGTAGATAAAGGTGGTAGTGGGGTGGTAAGGATGTTTTAGCATTGAAACAAGGGTATGAAATAGTGGAAGGTAGTGTTGACATAATGAAACAATATTGGTAGGGAAAAGACATGAAGTGAATGGTAAGACACATTCTAAGACCAAATACATGCACTTTTGAGAACCTAAAACCCATACCTAAGTAATAATTAAGTTTTTTAAGGAATAACATAGAATATTATACCTTAAAAAGAAAACTTAATAACTCAAAAAACCTTATTTTCACAAATAGACCTTAAACTATGCTAAAGTGGCTAAAGTGAGTTAGGAGGCAAGAGGTGTGGTTTTTAGGCCCTTAAGGTTAATAATGATGTAGATGATATTTTATTTCAAGGTAAATAGAATTATAAACCATTAATTTACTCGTATTCCATGATCTGATATTCATTTTGAGGATTGTAGATGTCTTTAGATTGCACATGGTCTTGGTCAAATAGTGATTCTCACCTGTACACAAGTCTTCTTTTCCTTAAGAATATATAAGGTAAAAAAATGCTATGATACCTTCAATTTAATAAATAAGGTATTTAAATCATTAATAAATATATGCAAACTCTCACACTCAACTCATATTAGGGAATGGTTTAAAGAGATTATTGTATTAGTAATAATGTGCTAATTAGGGATAACAATCTTATGATACATCAAAGGTCTACCTACCCCTTTCTCAATGCACCTATTAGGGCATGCACTTAGAGATATTGAGTCTCAATAGGTTATTGTAAGATTTAAAACATTAATATTTGATAAAATTTTAAAAAAATTATGTGTATACATATTCCCCATTTTAGTCTCATCACATATCACTAAGGTGCAATAGGGGATGGTGCTTCAAGAAAGAATAAGACACATAATGTTGATTCTATAAAAAATTTGAAGTATTTTAAAGGAAAAATAACTAAAGGTAAATGAATTAAAAGTAAATAGCTAAAAATTAAATGTGATGCATACCTTGAATTACCTTTATTTTTGAATGGTTGTCTATCATGTTTATTTTTTTTATTGTGTAGGGTAAAAAGACTAGTTTTGACAAACCCAAGAATACAAAACTAAAGAGTAAAAACAAACAAATGCAATCAAATCTAAGATAGCTAGTGTTATGAGTATGGGATGTACTTGGGAAATTTGGCAAGTTGGGGTGATAGGTGATATGTTATACCAAATGACCAAGTCAAAAAATAAGAGTAAATTAGTAATTAAAAAACCAAGACTACTAAAGACCAAAAAAGTAAAAAAAAGTAAAACTTAAGTAAGAAAGGAAAAGTCACCAATTAAAACCAAGGATACATGTCAAATAACATGGTAATGAAACAAATTTATGGTAAAAGAAGAAAAAATTTGTAAAAAAACATTGATGAGTTAGTAGTAATAATTCTTATCTCAGTTAATAATAGAAAAAGGGTACGAACTCGGGTGTTTATAAAAACAAGATAGTAAAAAAAATTATAAATGGTTTCAGGAAAGTAAGAAAAGTTTTAGAAATTTAAAATCATGGTGAAAAAGAATGAAGTAATGCATATTTTCTCAAAATTGTTGTTTTACTTGAAGGATAGATAAAACTAAAATAATGTAGCGTTGGCATTTTTTTAAGAGGTGAATAATAAGGAATTAAAGAAGAAGGAAAAATAGATTTGGAATCACAATATGTTTGTCAAAGGTGGAAATGAAATGGATGGATGGGAGAATGAATTAAAAACCAAGGTAGAGGAACTCTCTATCTAAGTCAAAACACTCAAATTAGGTTTATTAAACTAAGAGGTCTTTAGACCTTAAGGACTCTGAAGAACTTATCTTAAACACACAAGTCTTATGTCAACAACTAATGTATGTATATGATCCCATAAAGGCTATATGCATGAAAGTTAAAATGGGCCTACCTCCCTACAACATGTTCCCCATTCCTTAGGACCCCTTACAGAGTTGTTGGTCTATTGTGAAGATTTTGTACTTGTATGAGAAAGTGAGTAGCACCATAGAGTTTGTTGAATTCCCCTATTCCAATTTATTATCCTATTGTACCAAAAATGACATTAGTTATATCTATGGCTAACTATAGAGTTTGAGCTTCGATCAAAGATAAGAAATGCGCTTGAAATCATGTCTTTTAGTATGATGTTGACTTTTGAGATTTGTATGTTACCTTTTAGATATCATTGCCTTTTATTTCAAATGATTTGGATTTTAACTTGCTTGATGGATTTTTTCCTTCCTCCTCCATATAGATTTGGAAAACCAAACATGGGTGATAAAGATGACTTTCATTTGAATACTTAGGACAAGGTTACTAAGAGAGATAACTTCAAAGAGCATAGGGTTTAAGAGTCTCACAAATATAGGTGAAATAAAAGTGTTATCTTGACTTCAACCTTATTTTATCCAATGTGGACTGAAAGGAAAGGGGAAATCAATAGGAATGACATATGGTACAATTTGAATTACTTCAAATTACAAAAAAATGTGGCAAAGGGAAAAAAAGGGATTCAATGATAGTAAAGTGTGATTCCTTATCATAGGAATGAGGGAAGTGGAGGAAAACATGCTAACCTATATTATTTACACAAATTCCATCTAAAAAAAGAAGCAAAAGGTAAATTTTGAGAAAAAAGATGTAAAAATATGAAAAGACGGTAATTTGATGAGGAGGGTCAGGTCCTATCCATGGTCTTACACTACAAATTCATAAAAAGAGAAACCCATGAGGGTGCTAAAAAGCAAGTGAAAGATAAAGTGAGGTAAGAAAAAATATGGTAGTTTTATGAGGAATGTTGGTTCATATATGTGGTCTTACAAAGTAACTCAAAAAAGAAAACCCTAGGGGGTCTCAAAAAGAATAAAAAAGGTTAGAAGATAAAGAAGACTATGGTACATCAAGAAACCAAAAGACTAAAAGAGAGGACTTAAAGTTTTTGAAAGGAAGGAACTTGTTACAAAGGGAGAGACCCATGTATGTAACCTGTAAAAAAATGTTAGATAGATGTAGATAGAAAGCATGACATGAAGTAAACATTTAGGAAAAGTACTTTTTGAGGAATTGTGCATTGTTGGGCTCTTTGAAAACATGACCCTCATTGGTCTGAAGATGGTAGGTGTTTAGACCAAGAATATCTTTGACTAAATATGGGCCACACCATTTTTGGGTATATATACATTATTTATCATGGGTGTAGTCTATTTTAAGGACAAGATCACCAATATTAAACATTTGAACTTTGACATGTTTGTTATGTTATATGGTAATGCGAGTTTTGTATTGGTGGTTACATTGTAAGGTAAAAAGATGATGTTCATCAAGTAAATCGAGGGCATGAAGATGAGCTTCACGTAATTCTTCATTGAGAATAATACCATCAAAATATATATAAAGAGAGGGAAGCTTAATTTTGAAAGGAAAAATTGAATTCAAACCATACATTAGAGAAAATGGAGTTGCCCTAGTATTAGTGTGTATGCTAGTCCAATAGGCACATAGTGCAGGGTAAAGATGAATATGCCAATCCATGCATGTTTCATGAATTATCTTTTGGAGAATTTTATTGATAATCATATTAGTGTCATTAGCTTAGACATTTCATTGTAGATGATAAGGTGTGAAAATTTTTTGATTGATCTTAAATTTAACACAAAGGTATTTAACATGTTTATTTTTAAATTTACCACCATTATATAAAATGATGATATGGGGAACACCAAAATGGAAAATTATTTGATTAATAATAAATTTTTAAATTTTAGGCCCAATGACATTAAAATATACATGGATTCAACCCATTTGGTAAAATATTTTGTAGCAGTGCTGATAAAGACATGCCCATATTGGGAGCAAGGTAACTTTCCAATGAGATAAAATCCCCACATGGAAAATGGCTAAGGAGATTTGATAGTTGGAAGTTCCTCTCAAGGTAAATGTATTAGATCATCATGAAGCTAGCAAGGAGTAAAATTTTTAGAATATTTGATTGCATCCTTTTAAAGAGTAGGCTAAAAGTAACCCATACGTAGGAATTTGAGTATTGTAGCATGTTTGCTATAGTGCCTAGACAAATTATCTCATTTTCTTGTTTTAAAATAGGAGGTACCTCATATTGCATAATACAACAGAGAAAGGTACCTTTAGCATTATGATAATAAATGATGTTGTGTCAAAATACATACTTGAAGGCTTGACTATAAATATGTGTCTTTTCAAGAGAGTCCAAATTAGGAGGACAAGATTGATGTTTTAGGAATTGGATAATGTATTTATACGATGGGCTTTGTCAAATAATAACAACATTTATATGATATATAAGTGAATTCAATGGTTGAGTAGAGGATGGAGATTTTATTATCTGTATAAGAAAATGAGGATCAAAAAGGACTTGGTGTAGATGAAAGAGAGAGGTTGAAGAGGCAAAAAAATCAACAATGGAATTTTGATCTCTAAGAATAGGCTCAATAGTGAAAGAGGTGAAATCATTAGCTATAGTGGTTGAAATTTTATGATATGTGATGAGTTTCTTAGTTTTACATTCACAATCACCACTGACTTGGTGGTAAATAAGCTGAGAATCACCTAAAGCATGAACGTACTGAATGTCTAAATCAAGAGTGGCTTGCATACCTAGAATGATATATTAATATTTGGCCATATTATTGGTGACATCAAAAATAAATTAGAAAGATAAAGGAATGATCTTGTTGAAAGGACTTATGAGATTACAACCTACCCTATCTCCATGAAGGAGTTTAGCACCATTAAAGTGAAGGGTCCAAGTATCCTCATGAAATTTGACATTAATTTTAAGAATCTTTTTGATAACTACTTTTGGTTAATTAGTATTAGAGGGAGTAGTGGAGTCATCAGGTTTATTGGCTTCAAGATTGATAATAAAGCCATGAAAATAATCTTTGAGAGAAATAGCTTGATTAAGACCTTTAATGTAAACGATATTATCATCCAGAAGATTATGTTTAAGAGAAGAAGTGGCTCATATGGGAGATACAACAAGTTGATCATCTATGATTTTCCATTTGATATATTTTTAAGTGATGATGTAGAGATAAAATTACATAAGGAGGATCATCCATTTACCAATTCTATCTCTAGGATGAAATGATTTAAAAAAGAAATGATGAAGGGGGTTAGAATGAACAATAATATAGTAGTTTGGTAAAGCATATAGTGGTGAAGCTTTTTATCTACAAATAGATGGTGAGGTAATCACACTCAATTTTTTTATAACATGTTTCATAATTGATGAGGCTTTGGATAATGTAGTAGATAGCATATTCTCTTCTCGTATCATCTTATTGGGAAAGCATTACCCCAATTGAAATAGGTGTGTAGGAAGTAAATAGAATCAAAGTTTTATCATTGGAAGGAGGATGAACTGTGGGTGGACGAAGCAATGACTCTTTCATATTTTGGTATAACATGTTTCTATAATCAATGAGGCCTCAGCTAATGTAGTAGATAACATACTCTATTCTAGTATCATCCTGTTGGTCAAGCATTGCCACAACTAAAATAGGTGTGGAGAAAGTATATAAAATTAAAGGTTTATCATTGGAAGGAGGAAAAAGTGTAGGTGATAAATCAATGAATCTTTCATGTTATCAAAGGATTTTTGACATGGATCCATCCATTCTAGAGTAGTACCTTTCTTGAGAGTTGAAGTAATGGAGTGAATTTGATATGCCATTTAGGGGATGAATTGTCTAATCTCCCAAAGTGTCCCTAAATAAGTACGAATGTCAAGAATAGAATGAGGAATGGGAATGTTTATGATACCATTAATTTTCATAGGGTCAACATCAATGCCATGGAGAGAGACTAAGAATCCTAACATTCTTCCATATGTGACTCTAGAGACACATTTTTAAGGATTAAGCCTAACTTTATATTTAAGGAGATGGTCAAATATGATAGAAAGATCATGAATATGATTCTTACAATGTTTGGATTTAAAAATGAGATCATCCACATAGGTTTTAACAATTTTTTGAATGAGATCATGAAAGATACGAGTCATATCTCATTGGTAAGTGGATCTAGTATTTTTGAGGCCAAAGGGAATTTTAACATAGAAATAGGTGCCCCATTACATGTTGAAAGTTGTCTTATGTTGGTCCGTGGGGGAATATGAATCTAATTGTATCCTAATAATCCATCCATAAGAGAAAACATTTGATAAATAGTCATGGAATCAATAATGACATCTATTAAAGGTAGAAAGAAGTTATCCTTAGGACAAGAAAGATTAAGATTATGGAAATCAATACAAATGTGAATGACCATAGTGACCTTATTTTGAAAAAGAACAATGTTGGAGACCCATTCAAAATAATCCATTGGTTTGATAAATTTAGCATCAAGTAATTTGACAATTTCCTTATGACATAAAGTGGAAACTTAAGGCATACATTTTCTTTGTGTTTGATGCACAAACTTTACATCAGGATAATTAATAATGTTATACACCATAATGGTAAGGTTAATTCCAAGCATGTACATGTAGGACCAAGTGAAAGCCTCATGATATTTATCAAAGAATAGGATAAAATTATCATGTTCAATAGGTGAGAGCTCATGAGAGATAGTAATTAGTTTAGGATAAGATGGTGTACCATATTTTATGTGAGTGTTTTGTTAAATATTCATGCAATTCAATATTAAAATTTCTATGGTGCATTAGGTAAGGCAGAAATTGGAAATTTTTAGGATCAATGCTAAAAATGAATTTGTTGAAGCAAGGAGTTTTAGTCTTAAAATTTTCCAAGTTTATAATGTTTCCAAGGAAGTTGAGGTTCTTGGGCATAAAGTAACTAAAAGATAGCTTCATCACTAGGCAAGGTAGGAAGAGGACCAAAATACTCAACATTTACTTCAAGATCTAGAATTTTATTACCATGGCGATCATACTTGGAATGTATCTAACTAACATCAGTTGCCTTGGAATCTCATGTAATTTCAAGAGTATATAAGTAGATGGATCAAAATAAGTTAAAATATCAATGGGTTTAATAATGGGATAATGATTAGATGTAATTATTTGATTGATAGGTGGTAAAGGAGATATAGAAATTTATAAAGGCTTGGAAGGTTTAATTTGTTATACCACCCAAGGAGTATCAATAAGAGGAGGATTAGTAGGAGGAAAATGAACCTCAAGATCTAAGGTATGATCCATATAAATGATATTAACATCTTGATTAAAACCATGAATTTTGGGTAAGGATTTCTAGTAATGTTAAACATCTAAATCTTTAAATATAGCTTGGGCCATGATATAGTTCTCACCATACGTTGGAGAAATTATACATGCTTGAAAATTATAGGGAGTTTCAGAGGGTGAAATCTTGATATTACTAAATGTACAAGGAGACATGATTAGAGGATCTTGAAATAATTTGGCTACTCTAAAATCATTTCAAGTGAATACATATTTAGGTAAATAAGCCTCTTGAGGATTGCATGGAGGGGTAAAATTAGTAATCATGTTAATAAGATGAATAGTATAATCCTTAGGTAATAGAGAAGGAGGAAGTTATTTTGAAATGTAGGGAGGTCACTTGGTAGTATTTCAAGTATGTTTTAAATAATTGGGTTCATCATCATCAAAATCGACAAGAGTAACTTGTAAATCAAGATTCATGTTGATAAAAATAGGTAAAGGAGCACTATTGATTTTAAGAATGGTAGGAATATGATGTTGTGACTTAGGATTAGGAAGTTTAATGCTCCATGGGTTGGGATTATCCTCATTCTTATATTTTTTTCCATTATGTAAGAATTTAATACATTGACTATCAGAAGAATCAATGGCCCTTATTTGATGAGTCTATGGATGACTAATAAACCTGATGTAAGATAACATTAAATTAAGGACCATAATATTGGTTCAAAGAGTCTTAGGTCCAATGGTTAATAGAAGCCAAATGCAACCAAGTGGCTTTTGATTTATCTTATCAAAACCATGACAAGTAAGATGGTTTTGCTTGAGATGATCCCTTATATAATTGAGTTATTGGATGAGCCATAAAGATGTTACATTAATACCAAAACCTTCATCAGCTAGAAATTTATGGATAAGAGTGGTATTGATGGCTACTTTGATAAAAAGTGGTGGATCATTAGCATGATAGATAATTTCATCATTGATCATGTCTTCTTTAAGGAATTTAATAGAAGGGTTGTAATAAGGAAACATGGTTTCATTGTTATTTACATTGGTACCTTGATTTTCAATAGAATGTGGTTCTTCATCTATGTAAGATGGATCTTTAATTTCTTCTATTGCATAAGGAATTTATGATGGTAGGGAGAAGTACAAACCAACTATATAAGCAAAATCTTACAATGCATATATTTGAGTTCTTCAAAAAGTTCAAATGAGACTTAGAAGAACCAACATGAGGTTTAGGAGGTAAATTAGACTTTGGAGAAATAGATATAGTTAGAGGATCGAAAGGAGGAGATGGTTCCCCTTGGGCTTTTAAAGAAACATTAGTAGTGGTAGTATATTTAAGAAGTTTCTCCTCCAAGGAAGGATTCTTAGGCTTGGTAATGGGATCTTTATGAGCTAGTTTATGATGGCAATTAACCTTATTAGTGTTCACATATTGAGAATTGTTAAAATATTGGTCATAATTAGCATCAATGGAAAAAATATCCTTGTTATTTGATTGATTATTGGAATAATATTTTTCATTATTTGAAGTATAATATTTATAAGTTTGTCATTTTTGAAAAGTAGCAGTGTATTCTTGATGATGAAGATTGATCATAACTTCATGATTGAATGAATCACCAAACATATAGGAGAAAAACAATTCCTATACAAGATTTATGAGAATGCCCAATGTTAGCATGGAACCTAAAACATAGATTTGGGTCATACCACTTAGGAGGAGCATTGGGATAGATGAAAGGTTTTGAAGGTGGCAAAAATTATTTCATTTGTTAAACTGAAAGAGGTATATGAGAAGGTGAAGGAACATCATTTTTGGTAACTCCTAGTTTTGTTTTTGGAGTATTAATAATGATATCTTGAGATTCTTGAAAATATCATTTAATAACTTTAGGATTAGGTTTGAATTTATTCATAGGAAAGTCTTAACATTTAGCTCGATCAAGAGCATCATTAAGTGTTAGGGGAACAAAGATTCAAACCTTATATTGAAAAGTGTGAGTTGAATTACTGATAGAGAGTTTGAATAAGTTATCATCAATCATGTTATGGTTGTATTTATGAGCTAAATATTTCCATATTTTGAAAATAATGAGTTAATTCAATGGGAGATTAATTAGCATTGATGAAGTGGCTAAGACAATTTTTGGAAAGATCATTGTGTTAAAACTCTTTAACCAAAGGATTAACCAAATATTTAATTTTATAAATACAATGTTGGGGAAGTTGATTATTTAACCAGTGAAGGTTTTTACTAACCAGTGAAGGTTTTTACTAAAGTTTTAGTTGTGGAGAAGGTATTGTTTCTGATCCACTCTTTGTAAAGGTTTCCAAAAGCTTTGAGAAATGAGGGTCTTTAGTCCCATCATATTTTATAGTTGGAGATATGTTACAAATATCAATGGATATAATAAATAGAGATAAAGGATCATTTTGAATGGTTTTAATCATCTTATTATTCATTATGGGTTAAGGAATAGCATTGCCTAAGGCATCTCTAGGAGGTGGAGGAATGAAATTAAGATTACATTGAGGATGCAAAGTTGGAGGTTGGTTAGCCACATTGATTAAATGTTGTTGAAGTTGCATCATTTGGTTGGTTTTAGAATTTTGCATTATGTTCATGTGTTGGATAAATTTGGATAAACGTTGAGTTGTATCAAGAGGTGGGTTGGTGTTAGGGGAGGATTACTAGAAGAAGGATTATTAGTGGGATTATTAAGTAAACTTGTATCAATTACTCTCAAATTAGCTTGAAGATGAGAAGTTTACTGATAAGTAAGGAAAGGATTAGATCCATGAATTTCATCTTGAGATTTTATTTGCACCATATTACAGTTCATGGATGAAGGATAAGAAAAGGTTCCCTAAGAGTGATGGTGCTTTTGAGAGGAAAAAAGAGGGAGAAATTAACATCCTATATAGTATCTAAATTGATTCAAACTATCCAAGAAAATTTTGATAAGAGACTTCATTATGACTTAAGAGAGATGAATAGAATGTAAAGAAAGAGAAATAGAGAACTAAATTGATAAACATGGAAGGCAAAAAGTAGTACAGGGTTGACTAGGTCGACAATAATAGAAAATAGGGTTTGTAAGTAATATAGGGTCGATTGAGTTGATCTAGTATAGTGAATAGAGACTAAAAAAAGATATAGGGTTGATTGGGTCAACCTAGTATAATAGATAGGGAAAATTAAGAAGCTTATAATAGGTTGTGATATGAAAAAAGATAAATTTTGTAAGTAACTTGAAAAGTAAGAACTAAAGGGAAAAAAATAATCAACTAGATTAATGTTATCCAATACAATTGAAGCACACATCATAAAACCTTGCACCAGTGTTGGCTAATGCAATATTTTTTAATACAAAATATAATTGATCAAAGAATAAGCAATCAACTTTGAAAGTAAAGAGGTAATTATTTGGTCAGCCTAAATGTTATTATATTATTAATATATGATTTTAAATGTGATGGGAAGTTGTCTATAATCAAGGAACTAGATAAAAATCTAATGATGATTTCAGGTAGTTTGGACTGAAGGGGACTATAGTGCGAATGATATAGGCTTGGTATTAGGGCTTACCCCCTCATTTAATACACCAAATTGATAAAGTCATTAGGTTCTTATCCAAAATATACCATTAACCATGTTTTATAATTAATTAGAGTATCAAGTTGGCTTCCCCATTAGTGATTAAATCCAAGTAGTTTGGCCTTGGATAGACAAATGGTAAAATTATTGTATATATTTTTTTATTTGGTCATGTGTGCATAAAATAGAAAATATTAAAAACTAAACAATTAATTGAAAACTACCTAATTAAACTATGTTATCTATTCTAAGCATGAAATCAATATGAAAAGAAAATATGAACTAATTACTAACATATAAGGTTAATTCTAACTTTAAAACAAGGTACACTATTGATATAGTCAATAGTGTATGCACAAAATAGAGAACAAGATCAACATGATCAAACGTGTACTATGAAATTAAGGTCTAAAAATGAATAGGCTCGATAGAGTCAACCCAATTATCTAGATAGCACGTATAACATAGAACTGGGTTAATAGGGTCAATATAGTTGACTATGTAAGTGTAGTTTTGAAGACTAAAACCTATGAAAATAAAGACTGTAAAGAAAGATATAGAGATATAGAAAGGAACCTTAGTAGATTAGAGATGCAGATAGTAGATATTTTTTTTAAGAAACTTGATATATGCTTATAAATTATACTAACTAGGTTAACTAGGTCAATCAAGCTTTGCAAAAATTTATTGTTGAGTGCCTGAAAATGTATAGGGTTGACTAGGTCAACCTAGTAGTCTGGACTAGATGCTTGAAAATTTGAAAAACTATACTAGGTCGACAGGGTTGATCTAGTAGCTTGTACCTAAAATCTTGGATACAAAGTTAGATATTGGGTCAATAGATTCGATCCAATATGGAAAATATATGATAAAAATAATGATGAAAGCATGAAATACATGAAATAAGGTAAAAAAAATCCTACAAGGGTTAGTTCACATTTGGTTCACCAAAATTTATTATGAAGGTGAACCTAAAGTGAATAAAATACTAATAAGAAAGTGGGAACTTGAATATAATCCAACTAATGGTGGGATAATATTCATGTTAGGTTCACCAAAATGTATGAAATTAGAAATGAATCATGTCTATAAATCAATCCTAACTCAAAGAAGATAGAGCATACCTACACTTTCAATTGGGAATATATTTGTTAAATGGGGGCATGGCCAATATGGGGATCTACTAGACCCAATTAGGGGATCCCTTTTCACAATACACCATACAAGGAATGTTTCCAAATCTTGTAGTCTAACCCATTCATGTAACAACTCTAAAATATTCCTAGGTTGTAATGTTCACTCTATTCTATTAAACAAGAAAGTAAATATAATCTAGTGCACATCAAAGCTTGTGGCATAAATAAATGGGTTAGCAAAGCAATTAGAACATGAATAAGATAATCTCAATTAAATTAAGTATGAATAAGACCCTAATACATGGAATATGAAGATTAATATTATTCGAGCCAATAATTATGTGACTTTTATCTACTAAATAGAGGAGAACAAAGTTAGAATATACTTACTTAAATGTGAACCCATCGAGACTCAATCTCTCCCTTGATAAAAAGGGCTTCATAAGAGATTATTGTGGTTTTTAAGGATAACTAAGAAAAGCCAAAGAATCCAAGACTTATCCACAAGACTAGATTCTCCAAGTAGAAACCCTAAATTAAGACTCCTCAAGTAGAATGCTAGAAGAGCAGATTGTAAAGAAGTGTAAGAAAATAATAAATATTGATTTCATATTGAAATAATGATGAGATGATCTTGTATTTATAGGTGGATCTCACCTTAAATCCTTCTAAATATGTCATCTATATGGGGTTGACCCAGTCAACCCTATAGGTTTTTGGGAGATAAATCAATAGGTCCCAAGATAGGTCAATCAAAGGGAATATGAAATGCATAGTGAAAAATAAACTTAAACAATACAAGGTCAACCTAGTCAACTTTATATAGTAATTAGAGGCTGAAAACTATACATGGTTGATGTAGTCAACCTAATATAGTCAACTAGATAAAGTAGATCAATGTGAGGAAAAGAGGGATGGAAAGATGAAAAATACTAGAGGAGTGTGCAAGGGATGAGTAATAGTTTAGGGAATGGTTTTAAGAGATGGTTGTATTGGTAATAATGTGGAAATAAGGGACAATAATCCTATGAAGCCCCAAAGGTCTACCCAACCCTTTCCTAGTGCACTCCTTAGGGTGTGTACTTAGATAAATTGAGTCTTGATGGGTTCCTGCAAGATGTAAAGTGTCAGCATTTGATAAAAGTTGAAAATATTGTGTACACAGATTGTTACTGCTCACTCATCAATGTTGTTTTACCATTTATTACCACTTTTTTTTTAAACAAGGATTATTATTGATTTCACATTGGAGTTTGATTACCATTTTTATAGGTATCCTTAGATTGAATTGGTTTGTTTACCTTTCTTACTTAAGTATAGTTGTTTGAGTTCTTCAACCATTTAGTAGCCTTGGATTTTTAGTTACCTAGTTTTACCTAAATTTTGACTTCGGCATTTGGTCCTAACTTAGATTTTTCTCCTTATCTTACCAAATTTCCAAGTATATCATGCCTATATGTTTCTTTTATCTTGGATTTATTGAATCTGTTTGCTTTTGCTCTTTAATTTTATATGATTGAGTTTGTCTAAAGTAGTCTCTACACTATCCATGATCAAAACTATAAACATAGTAGATAACCATCCAATGATAAAGGTAAGTAAAGGTACACATAAATTACTTTTATTTTTCATTTATTTCATTTTAGACATTTACTTTTAGTTATTTTATGTTCTAAAAATCTTATAATTTATTTATATTTACCATTGTGTCTTGCTATGTTATTTTATCAAAGTGTGGATGACAAAAATATGCACACTATGATTTGTAATGTTGAAAAAAACCTTAGACTATGTAAGACTCTCTTTGGACCAATCAAGCCTAACCAAGCTCATCTACAGTTAGTTTCACAAACTAGCTCAACCTACCCTTCAATGCCATTTTCCTTTGGGACCTGATTGTCAATGGTCAGGGTAACCATTGATGGTCACCCTTGGGAAACCTTACCTATCGATGGTTAGGGTACACCTCCTTAATCAAAGTCATGTAATCATCTACTAACCTTTTCTAAATATAACTAGTCTAAATCTTGTTGCAAGCCTTTGCATAGACAAATTATATTTAGATGGCCTAGTTACACCATGAATTCCACCTCTTGCTTATGCATATAAAAAGAGAGGAGCCAAGGAGGTCAAATCATCTGCAATAATTATTAAGAGCTTAGGTATTTAGATGTTTTTTTTATAGGTCAGTCAACATCAATCAACATCATTAACATTATCAATTCAGTAATCCTATTAAGAGTTGACTCACTATTACCTCTCAATTAAGTTCTTAAGTATCATTACTCTAATATATTCAAGCTAGATTACACCAATATGCTAACTACTTCCACCACTCACCTAATCAAATTTTGGTAGGATAAACACTTGTTTGTTAATATTCATATACTTTATTCCCATTTAGCAATCAGCCTAGCCCTTACCCATCTCCCAAAATCTATCTTTCATATCCTATTATTTAGTAATATAACAACCCAAAACTCATAAAATAACCATCGATGGTTGACACAACCATTGATGATCTGCCCAACCACCGACGATAATATTTACCACCGACTGTCACCTTAACTACCAATAATTACCCTAACCATCGCTGATCACTATGGCAATGAAAAATAACAAGTTTTTTTCACCCATTTACCCTCAACAAAACCTAGATTTATATGTTTCTATTTTTCCATAGACCCCCTTTAAATTTTTTGAAGCATATCCCAACCCCTTAGCACTAGTATTAATTAGGTTATCACTAATTTGATCATTTTTAGTCTATTATCTAAGTAAGCATTCTTGTGTTCAATTTTAGTACCTTTTGATTATTGATGCAAGTACCTTCTTTCAAATTTTATGGAATTAATTTTTAAAGACATGTGGATTGACAACACCTAAGGAAGCTCTCACTTTTAGGATCTAGCTATCGTTAGGCAATCCACCCAACTATGTGTCTAACAAATAAGTTTGCTTTAGTACTTCCCTAACTATAGGTCTTACTCTCAAGCCAAAGAGGAGTTATTCACATTATTTTGATTCAATTAATGCAAAAATAAACAAGATTTTCAACCATACCCATATCAAGTTTATTTTCTCTCTTTCTTAAAACTTGAAGCAAAAATTTACATAAAACATTCTGGCATGCCCGATGGGACAACAAAGTCTCTACTCATGTTTTTATTTGCATTTGTATGTTATTCCCTCTATCTATTCTTATAATTGAAATTTATTTTGGGCTTAAAATAATCTGTATCTATTTCTTGCTTTTAATATTAGTTTATTTTGAATTAAATCATAGTAATCTTATCGTAGCACCACTTTTATTGCACATACTAGCCAAACCACTTTCATCAGTCAAACATCAAAATAATTTGTGAAAAGGATTGATTATGATTTCATCACCTATAAATCACGTTACCATTTTCCATTAATCCTACTTAGAGGTCATTACCAAAGGGAGAGCCTAATTAGCTCTCTAGTTGAGTATAAACTCTAGAATTTGGTATATACTAGGAAAGCACCCAAAACCCTTATCGTTGTGGTGTGTGAATTGAGGGGTTAGGCCCCAATATCAAGACACATATAAAATTTTAATATAGACTCTTTTGAGCTCCTAAACAACCCAAAAAAATCTACAGACTACTTCTATAGTACTTGATCTACAAGCCAATTTCTATCACACTTTCTCATAAACTAAGGCATAAGCCAAAAGCAAGATTAAAACTAAATTTTAGGCTTAACGTAATTTATAGTGTGTTTATTTATTACCTTGATCATTTTTTTCTTTGATTCTTCCTATTTTAGTGTTGATTTTGTTTTCTTGTATTATATCCCCCTTTCTTGTATGGTTCTCACATGTTAGTAGTGTAGAGACCTAGAAGAGCAAGACCTATCACTAGACCAACCAACCTCTTCTACTTTCTCACCTATGGAGTATGTCTTCAAAGTATAAAACTCACCCCATAATTAATAAATAACCATTTTTCCTTGGGTATTTACCTAAGGAGACATGGACTTTACCATTTTTCTTGACAACAACCTAGTTTCCCTTCAACATTATCTCAACACCTTCCCTCACTATGCCTTAATTTTGACTTCACCCCTAGATCCTCCTTATGGTATGCCATCCCACCTTATAGGTG
The DNA here is from genome assembly GCA_037957365.1 of Torreya grandis. Classification (NCBI taxonomy): domain Eukaryota; kingdom Viridiplantae; phylum Streptophyta; class Pinopsida; order Cupressales; family Taxaceae; genus Torreya; species Torreya grandis. The sequence goes on along the minus strand of JARHVA010006228.1, from coordinate 457,101 downwards.
ATTTTCCTATTTACATGGTCTTTACCAAACCTTTTGATACTCATGCATCTTCATTAATTAACCCCTTTGACACCATAGTTAAAAACTAACCTCTATAACCAACTACTATCCTTACACCATCCACCCCTACTAATTATTCCTCCACTTTAGGATCAACCCAACCATTAACCCATCACACTCAACTCATTATTGGATCACCTACCTCTATCACTACCAATTTTCCCTCTATCAACCCCAACCCATTGGACAATACCCATTTATCAAGCTTTATAGTGTCCATCCCTTTTACTTTACCACCTATTAACATGAAGTTCTCTATGTCTCCTCTTGACACCAACCCAACTACCATTCATGCCCAACCCATAGGAATCCCTCAATAGGGACCCATTACACCTAACCTAGGATACATCCCTAACCTACAAGGGTATGTACCTATTACTCAACCACCAACATCCACTTACCCTTACATCTCATCTACCCAACCTATAACATTGACATTTGAAACTGTGACAACCACTCAACCACAATATCCACCTTACAACCCTTTTGGTACATCACATCAAACCAACCTAATGAATATTCTCATGGACAAGATGACAAACCTTAAGTGATCCATTTTAGGGGCTCATAATATCTTATCCTATGATTATATTTGTAATGAACCAATTCATCCTTATGTTCCTATTAGACCTTACCCTCCTCAATGGGAGATTCCAAAATTTACCAAATTTTAAATCAAGGAAGACCCCCAAAAACACCTTAAGGATTTTAGACATGTACATTATATGATTATTTATTATTACTCCCTTCTCCTTCGTACCTTCCCCATGTCTTTATTTGGCCCAACACTTGACTAGTATAATTCCCTCACCAAGAATTCAATGTTTTCTTTCACCAATTAGCTTAGGTCTTCTTAGATCAATTTTCCATTAAAATTTATAAGAATTTATCTATCACCAACCTCTATTCTATCAAATAATTCAATCATGAGTCCATTTCTGATTTCATCACCCATTGGAGAATCTTAGTTAATCATCTTTCATTTTTCTTGCCTCAACCTAAACTTAGAGAGATTTTTGCTCAAGCTTGTGCCAAACATTTTTCTTATATATTACATGTCCAAAGCTTCTAAAATTTTGATGAAGCTTTCCCCATGGCATGTAATCTATAAAAATGAGCCATAGGTTAGGGTAAATTCATGTTACAAAACAATAACTCTACCTTCAATACCAATGAAACCTGCACCTCTAAATTAGGCAATCAAACTAACACTAGAACTAAGAGAAAGGGAACTATGAATTCAATTATCCTTAAAAGTACCCCACCAACTAATATAAATTAGAAATATCCTCTTAATCCCTCTAACCAAAATGCATGTAACCCAAATTGAAGCAACTGTAAATAGTTCACTCCACTTAAAGAATATTATTCCTCGATTCTATAGAAACTACTAAAATCTAACATCATATAGCTTCTCCTCATCAAACCTCCTTATCATTTTTATTCTTCTTGTCCTACACCTACTTGGTATAATGAAAATGACCTTTTTACTTTTCATTAGGTAATTAGACATGACATCAGCTAATGTAATACCTTCAAGGATGTTGTCTAGATCCTTATTGACAAGGGTAAACTCATGTTGGATAACCCCAATGCCCCTCAAAATTAGGCTCTTGACATCTTCAAATGGCCTTTTCCTAGCCATGTCCCTATCAAAAGTGAGGACATATAGGTTGAACGTTCTCATAATGCCCACATGGTTTGTATGGTTCTTAATACACTTGTCCATGAAGACTCGAGCATATAATCTATCTACTCTTCCCCCATCTCATCTACTAAGGTAGTGGAGTCACCTTCTCCTCCTTTGGAGACCCAAATTGAGGAGGTTCCCTTCTCCCTAGCTTTACTCATTGAGGCTTTGGAATCATTAAATACCACATCAACTAACATATCTAAGAAAATAACCATTACTAATTCACCATCTCCGCTAACTATGGAATAAACCACTACTTCTATGGACATTATCCCTAGAGGAGAAACATTACCTCTCATAGAGAAACTAACTATTTCAACCTTACATTACTAACTAAAGGAAATTAACCAAACTATCACCCATCCTACCCATCTTATGAGTTTATCCTTTACATCCACTACCTAGGGATCAAGACTGATATATAAACCTTTTGATAAATTAATTCATAAACTAGAATTTGCCTTCAAATCAGATGTGTATCAAACCACTTTTTGGAAACAATTATGGCTCCCTTACATCAAAAAAATCCAACCTTGCAGTACACCTTTAACCAACCAATCTATCATTTTCCCACTCCTTCTTAAATGAATCATAACTTCTACCAACCCCTCACCCTTTCAATCAACCAAGGCAATAATATCTCAAGAAATCAAATGGCCAACCAAACCTTTCACAAATCTTTGTGCCTTTCCTACATGGAATTTACTCCACCCATCTTTTAAAGTGGAATTAACCACATTTGAACCTATACCTAAGCCTCACCCTAAACCAACCAAAGAGGTGAAACCATTGAAAGTACATATGGCTAAGACTCTACCTCCCTCCACCTTACCTTCCATCTTGGGACCTCATCCATCAGATTTTCTTCAGAAACAAGTTCCTTTTAACATATATTGCCCACCATTGTTGGTTACACCAATTCACTTACTATTTGATAGGTCAATTTTTCCCAAATTATTAATGGCTAGACTATCAAATTCAAACACTCCAATCACTAGCATACCCAAACTAGAACCATTAACTAGAAACACCACCTTACCTAAAATCCCTCTCACTAAACCCATTACCACCAAAACACCTAACTTACCAACAAAAACCATGACCTCTAGACATTTCCCATGTATAGATAAATCATATACAACATTTTTTGGAAGATTATTACAAGCCTCTTGCCTCACCTTACCTCCTATCAAACCTTTGGATCCTCCTAGTTTGAAACTAGCTTGGTATAATGACCATCAAATCTATTCCTATCATAAGCCAATTAGGCATGCCATAGAGAACTATAAAACTCTCCAAGCCATTATCTATCAACTATAATGGGAAGATGACCTCTTATTATATGTACTCTCCTTAACCCTTTTACCAACACACCCAATAGTCATTTTCCAAAGCATTCCTAATCCCCCACTCTCACCTCAAAGTGATGGGGAACCTACCCAACCTCTTATCACCTATTTCCCTTCTATCCACACCATTAATGTCATCAAATGATCATAAAAAAAGAATAAAGGGAAGGCCAAGGTGTCTATTCCATGGACATACCCACTTTCTCACCCTATACCAAACTAGATCCCAATCTCTTTGTCTTCAACTAAGCCCAAAGTGACCATCTTTGGCACCTATAAGGATAACCCCTCTGAATCCATTAGGAGGGTCACTCTTAAGCAACTCAATGAAACTCTAGATAAGATTAGCCTCTATGAGCTCATTTACACCTTACCTCACCATTTTTAGGCCTTGATAAAGGCTATGTAGGCCATTAAGGTTAGACTAGGATAATCCTAATCTATAGAGGCCTTTGTAGGTGATCTCCAACTCTCCATCCTTATCACCTTCAAGTACTTAAATATAAATTCTAACCACCCCAAGAACATATATCTTCCTCTTTTTATTACTACCCATATCAACCAAACCTACATCAAATGGGTTATGATCGATGGGGGAGTGAACATCAACATCATCTCTTCTTATACCTATGACCAAATTAGATTACCAAACAATATCATGTCCCAAACTTTAGCCATCCTTAGATCCTTTAATGATGTTGTGATCACTACCTTGGGAACTATTATCCTCCACATCCATCTAGGACCTCACACACTCCCTAAACTTTTTTACGTTGTTAAAGGTGATTTCTTGTATAACATTCTACTAAGAAGACCTTAGATCTAATCTGTGGGTTGTGTATCTTCTACACTCCATCATTGTGTCAAGTTTAAACATGAAGGTCAGGTTATCACAATACAAGCTAACCCAAGCCCTTTTTCAACATACAACATGACCTACTAACCTATCCTCTTACCCCTAATAGAAGCACCCCAAGCATCCACCACCAAGCCCTCAACAAAAGAAAATGAAGCCATTATTTCTCCTTCCATAGAGGCATCTATTAGTTCATCTATTCTCATAGACCAAATACCTACCACTTATCCATTATAACCCACCTTTCAATGCATTACCCTTGGATAATATCATCTCCACACCCTTGATGCCTTCCAAAATCCATAAAAACATAGAAAACTCAACTATCAACCATGTTATGATCCCAACATTAGATCCATTATTCCTTTGAGACCTCATATCTATCCAACTAACTTCATCTATGGGGGACTTGACAAGACACTTAATTTTGTCATTGTACCCTCTTCACCTCAACCACTCACCTCCACATTATCTTATTTGGACAACCTAGATGTTGCAAAAATATAACTCCATAGGTGTGATTAGAAAAGGTTTGGTTTAGGGTGACACAAGCATGGCCCACACACATTTATGTTTATTAAGAACCAAAATCCTCATGATAATCATAGGTTGGATTAATTTTACCCAATAAGAAGAAAGACACACAACCTATTGCTACCATAGTTGAAGAAGAGACCCTTTCCTTACCAACATCCCCTCCACCTGAGTATGAGGATGAGGACATCATCCCACATAACTTTTTTTTTCATGAGCATAATCACCCTTATCCTCCTAAATTATTAAAATGAAGTTTAACCCTTATCCATCCCTTTGACCCATCATAAACTTATGGGATAATACTTTCCTACCATTAACATTATTCAATGTTAAGATGATGATTCTATTCTTACCTACCTTGGTACACTTGATCCCTCCATCCACAAATCCTTACCTCCAAAAAACTCAACCATGTTTAATAAATCCACTATAGATATTGAAAAAGTAAATTAGGGTAAACCTCATGTTGTCAAACTTGGCCAATCTCTAACCACTGAGGAACTTCAAGACTTCTCTACCCTCTTCTAAGATTGCAACATTGTATTCACCTAGTCATATGCTGACATGCCTAGTATTGACCCATCCATTGCCACCAAAAACATCATAACCAATTATGAAACTAATATTTTTAGCTATAAACTTTGATTAATGTATCCTCACATATCCCTTCCTATTAAAAAAGAGACTCAATGCCTCCTCTCTATCAACTTCATTCAACCCATTAATTATCCCCAATGGGTTTCCAAAATCATGCCTATCACTAAATCCATAGTGGGACTATGTATCTATGTGTAATTTCATGAACTTAACCTTTCCTACCCAAAGGATGACTTTCCTCTACCTTGCATTGACCAATTTTTTGACCTTACAATAGGACACAAGATGTTGGCTCTCATGGATGGATTCCTATGTTATAATCAAATTTTTATTTCCCTTGAAGATCATCACAAAACTACATTTATCACCCCATGGGGGAATTTATATTATATATTCATGCCCTTATGTCTTAATAATCTTGATGCAACCTACCAACATTTTATGACCTACATCTTCCATGACCTTATCCATATAATCATCAAGGACTATGTGGATGACCTCCTTGGGACATATAAATATCACAAGGACCACTTAGCCATTCTAAAAATTATCTTTGAGAGACTTATCCATTATCATGTCCACCTTAATCCTAAAAAATGTATTTTTGGGGTCTTGTTAGGCAAACTCCTTGGATTCATGATTTCCCTTTAGGGAATCAAAGTGGATCTAGCCAAAATTAAATCTATCCTCAAGATGCTACCTCTAACCAATCTTAAGAAACTCCAAAATTTATAGGGGAAGCTCCAATCTATTCACTGCTTCACCTCTCAACTCTTCAATCGATGTCAACTCTTTCATCACCTATTGAAAAAGGATATCTCTTTCAAGTGGAATATTGATTGTGAAAAGGCCTTTGATGCACTCATAGAGTACCTTCTATCTCCACTTGTCCTCACACCCCTAAGGATGACCAACCTTTCTACCTTTATATCTCTACTATTGACCATTCCCTAGGGGAAATGCTTGCCCATCAAATGAATAATGTATAGAGAAAAACATCTATTACATAATCTACACACTTGTTGAGTATGAGACTTAGTACACATACCCCAAGAAATTTTTTTTGGCCCTAGTCTTCATGGCCACCAAACTTTGCCACTACCTTCTTAACCATAATACTTTTGTGATAACCAATACTAACCCACTCAAGTACACGCACTCCAAACCATATCAAAACCACCAAATGACCAAGTGGTTCATGCTTTTAGATAAGTTTGACCTTTAGTTCCTCTAACAAAAGTTAATTAATGGGTAAGTCATTGTTAACCAATTGGTTGATGCACCCCTAATATACAACCAACCTTCTCCTTTTGAATATCAAGATGAGTCTATCTTAAACCTATCCTAAGTGAATTTCACCAATCACGTAACCATATTATTTGATGGTTCTAAATGTCAGCATGGTGGGGGAGCCAATATCATCCTTATCCCTATTTTTATTGAACCACTTCCTTTATATTTTAAACTTGACTTTGAATGTACCAATAATGTGGCCAAACATGAAGCCCTCATAATAGGTATCCAAACCACATTATCCTAGGAAGTTATAGAAATCAATATTTTTTGTGATTCCTAACTTGTGGTCAATCAATTCAATGGCATTTACTAGTGTAATAATGAGAATTTTCAACTATATATATATTGTTAATCATGAAACTCTTGACATCATTCGAACACTACCATATTCAAACCACCCCACAATTTACAAACAAGTTTGCTAACACCATGGCTCCTCTTGCCTCTTAGATCCCATTACCACCCTTAGACTCCAAGCTATCAATAATTGTCCATCACCTTACCAAACCTAACTACATCAAGTCAAACACTCTAACCATCTTCAATGTGGAGGAGATCCAACTTGACCTTTGGTATTAGCAAACCTTTGACTACCTTAACCTTGGGATAGTTCCCTCTGGCCTCTCTAGGAATGCCCATCAAGCATTTATTCATATCACCTCATTTTATACCATTATGGGAGGAATTATTTACAAACATGGATTTTACATTCCCCTATTTCATTGCCTTTGTGGTCTAGAAGCCTCTCATGCTATCAAGGAGACACATGATGGTAGTCATAGGGGTCACTTTATTGGACTCACTAAGGATAAGCCTATCCTCTACCTGGGATATTAATGGCCTACCCTTAACCAAGAGTATTATGATTATGTGAAAAAGTGTGTCAAGTGACAAAAACACACTAATTTACATCATGTACCTAGCCATAGTCTTCACATTTCCACCAATTTTTATCCTTTTTCATAGTGGGGTATGGACCTTATTGGTGAAATTAACCCCCACTCTTCATAATGGCATCACTCTATCATAACCACAATTGAATATTTCACCAAATAGGTGGAGGATATTCCTCTTGTCTTGATAAAATCTAAAGACATTATCTAATTTATCACCCATCACATCATCTACTACTTTAGTGTTCTTCATAAGATCATCACTAACAATGGCAAGTCCTTCAAAAATAAACAAGTTTAAGGTCTTTGTGACATGTTTGGAATTAAACTAAGCTTCTCATCACCTTATCACCCATAATAAAATGGGCAAACAAAGGCCTCTAACAAAACCCTTAAAAACATGCTTACAAAAATGGTCAGTGCCTCAAGTCAGGATTGGCACTTGTACATCCCTTTTGCCTAATGGGAATATCATACTAGCATCTAAACCCATACATGTGCTAAACCTTTTTATCTAGTGTTTGGATATGAGGCTATATTGCCTCTTGAAGTCCAAATACCTTCTCTTCACATATATTTTCATGACCTTATTTCATAAGATTATTATCATCAAGAATGTTTATCTCAACTTAAGCTACTTGATGAGCATCATTTGGCCACTCTATCCCATCTCCATGTCTATCAATAATGAATCAAGTGGGCTTATAACAAATACTTAAGAGTATTAGAACTCAATATTAGAGATCTCATTCTCAAGGAAAATCAACATGTAACTAATATGGAGAAAAGCAAAAGGGGAAAATTTTCCTTCAATTCTCTTAGACCCTACAACATAACCCATAAGTATGGATCAAGATCTTATCATTTTTCCTCTCTCAAAGTCAAACTAGAACTTGAGCTTCTTAATAATTCTTATCTACATCCTTTCTATTGTTAAAGAGGGGTCACAATCACCATTTGTCTAACTTTATCTCATCCCCTGAAACCACATTCATTTCCCTCTTATTACAGATAACCAACTATAGCTAAATCATGTGATTATCCATCATAGTCATAGCCTAATCATGAAATATGGGTACCATGGATCTACCTATGGCATTATTTTCATGGTACTTCCCATCTCTCTTTAGGATTAGTTCCCATGGTCATTGTCACTTAATAGTATTTTCACCTATGCAACCATCTTATGATCTTAGTCTTGCCTTGATAAAGGTAACCCCTTGAGCATGTATAAGCAATCCTATATTGATCTAAATAAAATAAAATCAAAAGTCAAAAACAAATCATGGGTCATTCTTAGCATTCATAGACTACTCCTTTGAAGGATAGCTATTGAAAACTCATCTAAAATTATGAAAGATAATGTGGACTAATCCCTTGAAGGAAAACTATCAAAATCATTTTGAACTAAGTATATAAACTTATACCACTCCCTTGAAGGATGGCTGAGTAAAGCATTTATCAAAATTAGTAATTTCTTGGAAGCTTCTTGCATTGATCAACTTTCCCAACCCTAAAATAAAATCAAAATTAATGATAAATGCCATAATAAAATCTCATAAAATAAATAATCTTTGACAGTCATAATCAATTCTCCTTAATAGACTTCCCACATCAAACAATCTATACTATACATGAGAATAGACTTGCTTATACTATCTTTTTAGAACTATACAAAAGAGGCATGCTAGTCTCACAAAAAGGTTGTAATTTTACCCATCCTCCCTCCATATCTCATATGTGTAATACTATGAGCTTACTTGACTAAATGTGATCAAGATAACTATTTATCAACCTAAGCATGATAATACAAAGCTATTGAAAGGCTTATTTTCATTAAGCCAATCCAACTTTGGGTTTCATTTTTGTCCTTACCAATGAAAAGGCATCATGTTTCTTTTCTTATCTTTTATTGGTTCATGTGGATGTACGTCTCATGATTCTTATCACTTTACTTACATTTAGTTTGTTATATACTTTACGTATTCTCATTGCATCATTAACCATGTTCAAATTATGATAAACAAGAAATATCAAATAAAAAATACAACATTGTGAACTATATCCATGAACCACATCACATATCTATCTATGATCAAAACACCATGAAATCACATCATATCATAAACATCATCCTATCCATTTAATATCAAAATAATATATCAATATATCATATCATTAACAACCCTAATTACACCATTCATCATCATCAGCATAAACAAAGTCAATGATCAAAACATCATGAACCATATCATATATCCTCTATCTATATATCCGTTTAACATAACATCAAATCATACAAACCACATCAACACAAACATAGGCAAAGTCACCATAATCACATCATCAATGACATATATCCATCCACAACACATAATCTCATATCCATGAACAACATTTGAGCATCATAACCATCTTTTATAATATCACATGCCTAAGGTACTGAGTCAACATCTCATAAATCATATGCATGAAACCATAGACCATCAACCATAAGCATGAACATAAATATCCACATTAGAATATAAATCATGAACCATAAACATACATCATATATATCATCAAATGATAATAGCATAATCATCATATACATCAAATAAATAAATACATGTCATAATCTCACCCTCTCTTAAAACATGTACATCTCACTACATCAAAACATAGGTCAGTATCAAAATAATGTACAGCTATCTCTACCAACATATAAAAACATGTGTAAATCATTCCCTTGGGGTACCTCCACCACTACCACCTACACCACTAGTTTTAGCTCCACCTTCACATGTACTCCCATTTGTTGGTGGTTCCCCTGGTATCCCTACTTATCCCACTATGGAAGCCCACTATCCTATATTATTTATAGAGGGACCCCCTCCCAAGCTAGCCCAATACTCTCCATATCTCATTTTTAGAGGTAGTTATGCTAATACTATAACATATAAATATAATACTATTCAACCCTTTCCCAAGCACCCTATTTTGACCTTGACCTATTTGAAGAACCACATTTGTCATGAAGCTTCTTTATGGATATTTCATCCATGGAACTATGTAGGTAACATCAAATTTATTCATGCATCTAGAGTTAGCTCAACCATTCCTAACCAACCTTTACTAACCCATTCCAACTCAACCACTTGGTCACCGCACTCTTGGTCCATTTCGGTCCTTATATCATGTTATTTTTGACAATTTTTACTTGGTATTTTGACCACAACAACAACATTTCCATGTTGACCATTTTAAATTTTATGCCACCTCATGAATACCAAACCCACTTGTGTCTTTTCAAGAGTACTTCCTACCTTAGATACCCATGACACTTGACCCATTTGTGTTTTCCTTGGGAGAACTACCTACCTTGGATACCTACTAGAAATATAAAAATCACTTAGGAGACTTGCATTTATGAGTGTTCACAACCACCACACCTACAAGTAATCCTGAAGTTCACTTGTCACTTGTCTTTCTTAGCATTGACCCTTATTTTTACCAACATTAGCAACTTTAGTATTTTCATGATATTAAATAATTATACTTAGTCACATTTTATATGTAATTTTACATTTAAAATGCCCAGCCTCATGTCACCACCTCATGACTCACCATACACTATTTATCAAACCTTGACTCTATTTTGGTTTCACATCATCAACTCTTAGTTTGAGGGGGAACACCTCCTCTTACTATCAAGGCAACTAGACCTTTGACCCATACTCCCTTTTTTATTTTTATCTCTTTCACACAAGCCACACAATAAAAAGGGGCAAAATGTAGATGCCATAAATATGCACACTCTGATTATGAATGTTGAAGAAAACCCCAGACTACTTAGGACCCTCTTAGGACCACTCTATACTAATTTGAACTAACTAATATCATCTTTAGTTAGTTTCACAAAATAGATCAACCTTGACTTTAGGTCCATTTTCCTTTGAGACCTGACCATCAACGATCAGGGTAATCATCGATGGTCACCTTTGGGAAATCTTGACCATCAACGGTCAACATGCATCTCCTTTATCAAAGGAATGCAATAAACCATTAAAATTTTCTAGATATAACTCATCTAAATCTTTTTGGAAGCATTTGCATAGACAAATTATATTTATATGGCCTAGTATCACCTTGACTTCCACCTCTTGCTTGTGCTTATAAAAAGAGAGGAGCTAGGGAGGTCAAATCATATAAAATAATTATTAAGAGCTCAAGTAATTAAGATTTTATTTTATAGGTCAATCGACATCAATAAACATCATTATCATGATCAATTTAGTAATCTTATTGAGAGCCAACTTTCCATCACCTCTCAATTAAGTTCTCGCATATTGTTACTCTATCAGATTCAATCTAGATTCTACCAATAGGATAACTAATTCAACCACTTACCCAATCAACTTCTAGTAAGATAAGCACTTATTTGTTAATATTCATATACTTTATTACCATTTAAAAATTATATTATACCTTGACCATCTCTTTAAATCCATCTCTTAGATCTTCTTATTTAATAATTTAACAACCTAGAAATAACATAGTAATAGTTGATGGTTGACGCAATCACTGATGGTCATCTTGACCATCGATGATCACCTTGGCTATTGATAGTTACCCTAACCACCAATGATCATAGTGGTAGTGAAAACCATAAAACTGTTTTCACCCATCTACACTCAACCAAACCTATCTTTCTATGTTCCTATTTGTCCATAGACCTTTAGATTTTGTGAAGCATATCCTAACACTTTAGCACTATTATTAATTAGTTTATCATTAATTTGATAATTTTTAGTCTATTTTATAAGCAAGAATTATTGTGTTCAATTTTAGTACCTTTTGATTGTTGATGCAAATACCTTACTTTCTATTTTGTAAACTTAATTACTTTAAACATGTGGATTGATAGCTCCTAAAGAAGCTCTCACTTTTAGGATCTAGCTATTGATAAGCAATCCACCCAACTATATATCTAATAAATAAGTTTGATTTAGTTCTTTCTTATCTATAGGTCTTCTTCCTAAGTAAAATATGATTTATTCATAATCTTATTATTCAACATGTGCACAAAAAAATAATTTTTTCAACCATACCTATATCAAGTTTCTTTTCTCTCTTTCATAGAACTTAAAGTGAAAATTTACATGAAACATGAAGCACCATCCCATCTTACACCTAAGTGACACATGATGTGATTCAATTGGGGCATATGTATACACATAATATTTTCAAACTTTATCAAATACTAATTATTTCTCTCTTTCATGAACCCATTGAGTCTCAATATCTTTGAGTGCACACCTTAAAGGGTGCATCAAGAAAGGGGTGGGCAAACCACTGGTGTTTCATGATATTTTTTCCTCTATACCACCACTTATTATCTACACAACCATATTTCTATACACTTCCCTAAGCTTTACCTCATCCCTTACACACTCTTCTAAGTAATTAACTACCTTATTAAGCCCTTACCTAAGGCAAAAACACTTTTTGACATTTATCAAAAAAAAATCCACCTAGGTTGACCTTGTATTCAAATTAATATTATCATGTTATGCATCTAGGTTAACCTTGGCTGGCCTAGACTGGGACATAACTTACTTTTATCAATTAATAATACAAGGTTAAATTAGGATGACCCTATCATTGAAAATTTCTAAAATTTTTAAGGTTATATCTAAATTTATATACACATTCATTTCACCATTTCTTAGAGAGTTAAGATTTAACTTTTCATTTTCACTTAGTAGTAATATGATCTTTGACCATTATACTTGATGAGTTATTTTTTAGGGTTTTACAATTAGAAGGAAGAACTTTGTCTTGTGAAATATTGATATTATTTAGGATGTCCTTGTATATATTCCATTTTCCATCCTTAGCTTCTTCAAAAATACATAACAATATTATGGAAAACACCTTTGGTGAAGGGAGAGATTGAGTCTTGATGGTTTCATCTTCAAGATAAGTATCTCTAACTTTTCTTCTCTATTTTAGTATATATAAATATTATAAGTAATGGATTTTGAATGTATTTCTCTCTCTATAAATTAGAATTATATCTATAAATATCTTAATTATAATTATTTTATGCATGTTTACTTTAATATTTATCACCCCCATTTTTGACCACAATATTTAGGGATCACTAGATTAGATTTTACTCTACATTGCATTTATTTAGTGAATATAGAAACCATAGAACCTAGCTAGGGTTATGTTATGGTGTTACTTGACTAGAGGATTTGTAACCCTCTCTAGTGTAATTATTATGATAAGAGATCCCTTAGTTAGGTCTAGGAGACCCAAATTGGTCATGGCCCCAAATTTCTAAATGTATCAACAAATGAAAGTATAATTAGATTTTTTCTTCCCCAAAATAGGATTTATTAATAGGTTAGTTTCATTTTTCTTTGTATACACTTCATAATCTACTATATTATTAGTATAAGAAAAACCAATGTGGAATGATTTGGGAAAAATATATTCTTGTAGCATTATGAAAATGATACCAGATCTAGATCCATAAGAAGTGTATGAACTATTGACCATTCTTATTCACCATGGAAGAGAAACATATGAATTTAGCTCAAAGATTTAATTTTAGTAGGGATGGCTTCTTGAAGTTTAGTCAAAGTTTGAAAAAAGGGGATAGGTCAAAATGGTAAAAACACTTAGCATATTTTCAAAGAGTTAGCCTTTACACTTTTTGGTAAAAGACTAGTCATAACTTTTTCAAGAACAAATATTTTGAAGACTAAGGTTATGAAATCTAAATCCTAACAAAAATTTCAAAATCTAAGTTTGTAATAAAATTTATATAAACACAAAATCTAAAACTTTTAGTCTTCATAAATTTTGATCATGATAATCCATAGTAAAATCCACAAAGGTACAAAATTGAGTGAAGTGTATGAAGACAAAATCTCTAATTAAATTCCATATATCATAAAGTTTGCAGGAGCCAAAAAGTAAAGGACATATCCATTTTAGGGTTTTCCCAATGATAATTTTAAGAAGTGACTCATTTGAATTTTATGGGACCCCTAGTGACATCCTGATAGTTTATTAGGTTGTTAATCACAATAACGATTTGATCTAATTGAATTTTTACAAGTGGAAGCCTCTTAGAGAAGTCTTAACAACTTTACACTTATTTTTTTAGAAATTTCCTAATGTTAGTCTCCTAAAATCAAGCTCCTAAAGTGTCATAGTTATCATGATTTTATAGATTCCAAGAACCAATTAGCTTATGCCATGTGGTATATGTCAGTCTAGGTGTCAAGATGCCATAGAATCAAAATTTATCAATAGTATCATCACTTAGAGCCAATCTTAAATTGACATGAAGCACCTATCAGTCTAAGCTCCTCCTAGATAGGTAGGCATAGATTGAAACCTATAGATGATTAACCAGTGAAAATTACCTAGGATATGACCTCTTATAAGACCCTAGGGAACCTAAGCAATAATGATGGTCCACCACATGGAGGTGGTAAGCCCCAAGTACGCAAAACATGTCCTTATAAATAAGTGATAATGAATGAAATAAAACCATACCATCAGTGCACCATCTTAAAATTTATGGTCCATCTTGATTTTAAGATCATAAGAAGTAAATTTTTTATAATTAAAGCATAGTGGCTCAAGGATCACATGATTGCAATATAAATGTCTTAGGAGAACATTAAAGTTCACATAGTGAGTTAAATTAACTTTGATTCTATATAATTTAATGAAAATGTAGCCAAAATGACAAGATTATGAAGTGTCTTAATGATAAGCATGGCATGAAAGTCTATAGGGAGCAACATTGAAATTAGGAATGACAAAATTAGTCCAAAATATTCCAAGGAATTAATTTTATGAGATCTATAGTCATATTTTAGCACACAAAAACTTTGGATTCAAACTATTGTCAATGAGAAATTAAATATTGGTTATTGCACAACTAATGAGAGAGTGTGTTCAAATGACAAGTTTAAGTTCAAGGAAATCATCACCATGATTTGAGGATGCAATAAGGATCCCAATTAATTTTGGCCATCCTTATATGATTTGCATAGAGATTACGTGTCTCAAGATATTGATTTAATTTCCTTAGTTATATTTATGATTATAATCAATGACCCATGGGTTTTCCATTACCTATAAAATCCCAAGTCTTACACTATAAAAGGGTTGGCAATTCTAGGAACCATAACACTACCAAAATTTTCCCTCCATGAGCCCTTTATTTATTTAGCCTTTTATTTTAATGAGAATTGAGTTTGCCTTTATCCATTTTTCTTGCATTTTGTCTGCATTCTATGGTTTATTAATCTTTTCCTATGGATAATATTCATCCCTCTCATTGTTGTCCATTTCTTAGCACCTCTATGTAGAACTTGTCTCTCTCTTATAAGTAATATGTTGTCTGCACATAGGTCTATATAGTGCCACTTATGGATCATTTATCATGCATCTTAGCATTATATTGCATCTTTCACCTCCATGCAAATTACTTGTATAATTAAAGTGTATATTTTGGAAATTATGTTATATTCTATTGTTATCTACAATTTATAATGTCTTCTTAAAATATTGTATAGGTTATCTATGTAATATCAGTGCATCACCATTTCTATTTTAACATTCCTCCTCCCTTTCCACAAAAATATTTTAGACATAGCATTAGTAGTAAGTTTCTTTTTTGCTCTTTATAAGCTTGAATTTTGATCTTAAATCAGATACATTTAGATTAGTAAGAATTTATCCTTATCTAAAGGTTAATACAAAAGATCATAAGAGTCTCACATCTTGGGGGATTATCTCATTAGCTCATTGAACCATTTTCTCATTCAATGGGTACACAGTTCGAGTGATAAAAGTTTATGGCATGCCTGATTGGACAATATCAAATATTTAACTAATAATTCAATGTGATTCTAAGTAAAAAAAAATTCATACACTTCAAAGAGAATCTACCTACTCTAAGTATTCTCAGTCTATAAAAATCATTTCTTCATCTATATGCCAAGACAAACAAGATCATCTTTAAGAGGTACACAATTTAATTTTATTAAACTACCTATACCTACTAAAAGAGGAAGATTTAAACCATCCTTATCGCTTATTAGTATTACTAGTGATTCAAGACAATATTCCCCTAGGGCACAAATACTCTACCATTTGGAAAATTCCATGCATCCAAAGGAAGACTATTCCCTATCCCATTCATGAACACTCTTATAAATCAGCCCTTTATTCCCTTTAATGAAGGTAGTCCATTGGTCCTTCCTTAGTATGATGACATTCCTATAGATAATATTAAGATCAATCCCTAATTTAATAGAGAGAAATCTACTCCCCCTATAGAGCACATATCAGATGTTAAAAACATTTACTCCATCTATAATGTAATTTAAGATAAAATCATTGTGTGACTCCTTGCCTTTTCCTTGAAAGGAAGAGCACATAAATGGTACTAAGGTTTATGGACAAGTACTATCAAAATTAGGATGAGATAGGTGTGAAACTTTGTATATAGTTTTAGAAAAATATTGACCACCTATTATTGATGGATCAATTTAGTACCATTAAAAGAGCTCCAAATGAGCAAATGGTCAACTTCAAATTATGATTAGAAGACATGGGATTCAATCCCATCCTCAGTAAAACCTTTTCCAAATATTACATTTTTATATTTTTAAGAGCATTAAATAGTGTTGTAGACATGTTGATTCAATCCATGGGAGGCATTGTATTACTTGATGCATATGAGGTTGTTATGTGCATGGATAATTGTTTGATACAAATAGTGAAAATTATGCCCAAACCCCCTACACCTTTATTTACTAAGGCCCCATATATAATTCAACCTAATTTCCCCTCTTTTTTCACTCTAATACATGTTCTTATTACATTTAGCCCACTAATTCCATTGACTACACCTCAAAGTGAGCAACATGAAGTTAAATCATCATTTTAGAGCTTTAGAAATGAGATAGTAGTACTCAAAATGTAAAAAAATAGTATTCTAGGCCTTATCAACCCTTAAATTATCCATATCATTCAAACATTCCTCCTTATCAATGTGGTATAAAATATCAAAACCATCTTCCATATAATAGACCACCTTATGCATAAAATTCTAACAGTTCTAGCACTTCTATATCACTTGTGCCCATGCATAACATGGCATAAGACTATGAATGGTGGTTTCCATATCACCAGTGACATAATCAAACCACATATGCAAGTTTAATTTTAAACTAAGTGCCTATAATGTAAAATGCATTGCCACAGTAGGGGCGACCATACATTTTAGTTTTCCATGGGTATAAATTGCCAACATAATAATAGGAACAAGGTAGTTATACTCTTAGGAATTATAAAGAGGATTATTTTTATTCAAAATGAGGGAAATGGGAGGAGATTTATCTTCTTCCATACCCTCAAATTATTCACCCAAATTTTTGTGCATAGACATGAAGGATAGATCACCTATAGGGAGCTTCCAAATGTGCATGGAGATAGTCATGTAGAAAAACTTTCATCATCAGAATAGTTTGTAATTATGAGAGGAGGTGGATATTCAAAAAATGTAGGAAAAAATATCATAAATACCCTTTAACATAGTTGATAGAATGAGGAATATTGGACTAAATGTGATGATGTGGGATACTCTTGTTATTCCTTCTCAAAGGCATTTATTGTAGGATGCCCTATGTAATTTCTAGTTGCATCATCCATCACAAACTTTTCTCATTGCTTCTTTGAGCCTATGTCAACCAAAGGAGGAAGAAGTGTGCAAAAGTAATAAACTAACCCAATGATACATTTCTTTATTTATTATAAAGTATATCTTATAAATACCTATATCATAGAATCAGGGGTGAGTAGCTTAGTGATACCAAATAAAATCAAAAATATTCTACGCATAATATATTCTCCCATCTCTAAATTTTTTATTCAATTGGATGGTACAATGGTTAAGACTATATGGATCATAAAGAACCTAAATCTCACATTACATATATGTCTGAGCCTCTCCATTACATAGGAAATCTTATTGATTGACATGCCCCCTACTTCAATATATGCCTTTCCAGATATTTCACTATAAATATAGGTGAATACTTATGTTTAGACTGGTCGTACATGCTAATCAGGATCATATATAGAAACATGGTGACCATTAATTCCTAACCCATTTCTAGAAATCATATAAAGACACATTCTCCTAGTCTAGTTGACATAAATCTCACTATGTTCAACCAAGAAGAGAATGGATCCTCCATGTGAGCACCACAACCCTTGAATGGATCCTAGATAACCTACTTGATGATTGGGCACATGATCAATATATTAATGCAAAATAAACATGGTTAGGCACATACTACATTCTTAAAGAGAATCCATTATTTCTAAGTCTCATAAAGGAATAAGAGGATCTCAAAGGCATGTGGCAGTTATATATCTATGGCTCCCAAAGCAATAATGGTATAGGAGTTAGTGTCATAATGATTTACCCTCAAAATGAACAAATGCATTCAGGTCATAGTTTAGTTTCACAAATAATGTCTCTAAATATGAGGCATTGATATAGGGTCTCTAACTAGTTCAAAATAAATGAATAAAGGTGTTGTAAGCATTTGGGGACAATGAACTAGTTAAAAACTAGTTTAGAGTGTAGAACATGTCCAAGAATAGTTTTCTAAAAACTTAAAAACACATGGCTTGGGACATAATCAAGGGATTCAATGATTTCAACATATGTTCCATACCAAGGGCATAAAATGATGATGTTGATAGGCTCACAACTATACATGTGTAGTATGATCAAGCCAAAATAGCTCTCAAAGCATAGAGGTAGGCTTATAGTCTCAGACAAAGAAAATAATTGGGAGGTTTTATGAAAGTGATGAATAAATTATTAATTTTTTACAAGATGAAGCTGAATTCAATGCCAATAACTAATCATAGATCCAAGCCCAATATGAGGAATAAATTATCTAACTAAAGGGAAATAAGCTTCCTAAGGGGTTATTCACACTAGAAATCATATTAAATTTTAATTACCAGCTCATGGATGAAGGAAGACACATGACAACTAAGGAATAAATCTTTAAATAAGTAACCATCTCTAATGACAAGCTATTGAAGGTTGGTAAGGTGTGATGTCCATCCAAAATCAAAGAGTTCATTGATCTAAGTAAAATATATGATGATATATTTACATGAAGCTATCAAAACCTAAAAGGATTCAATGTAGGTTTATCTTAACATACTATTAATCTTGACCTTAACACTAATCCATTTAGGAAAAAATAAAGTGCAAGAATCCCCAAGCTTGATCCCTTAATGATAGAACTATAAAAGATCAAAAATTACAATATAATAGTTATAATCAAACATTATCCATGGGTGTCTAATTTAGTCCTAGTGCAAGTAAAGAATGGATAAATTTGGATATGCATGGACTTTTAGGATTTAAAAAAAGCATCCCTCAAAGATCACTACCCCCTCCCACCAATGTAAAAAAAAATATTTAAGTAGTTACAGGTGTGGAGAGTTTTTCATTGCTATATGTTTACTTTGGATATAACCAAATACTTGTGTAGGGGTCCAATCAATTTAAGACCACATTTACTACTAAGTGGGGTACCTTCACATACAAAAGGATACCCTTTGTATTGATGAATGTGGGGGAAACCTTTTATAGATACATAGATATGGCACTCAAAAGACTCCTCAATAATATCTTCCTAGTCTACCTTGATGTTATCATAGTCTTCTCCAAGCACATGACTGATCACATAAGTCATTTAGAGAAAGTCTTTGAAAAATGTCAAGATTTTGGTATATATTTGAAACCAAGTATGTGCATATTAATTATCCATGAATATAAATTATTAGAGTATATTGTCTCTAAATAAGGACTTAAAATTAATTCAGAGTAATTTGAAGCCATCTTGTCTCTCCCTCTCCTGAGTGACAAGAAAGGCCTCTAGAACTTCTTGGGAAATATGAACTTTATCAAAAGGTTTTTGCCCCAAATTTTTATACTCTGACTAAGACTCTCATAGTAATGATCAAGAAAGGCACTACATTTAGTTAAACCTACAAAGGTAAGATAAGTTTCAAGGCCATTAAAAATTCTATCACACAAGCTCCCACTTTGTAAACCTTTATTAAAGTAAGGATTTTATCTTTACACATTTGGAAAAGTTGAAGGCATCTCAACCAATCTGGAATAGTATAATAACAATGAGTTAGAGTATCCCATTTCTTTTTTTAGTTAGGTGCTCAAATATTACAAGCTACATGACAAATTTATGGAGAGACATGCCCTCCTAGTCATAAAGGCGATTGAGAGGTTAAAGAATATGCTCTCCAACAATAAGATTAAACTCATGGTCTTACACTCAAGTATAAAAGAGTTTCTACCTAGTAAGGATATCAACAAGAAGAAAGCTAGTTGGATCGCAAAGGTAATGGAGTATTACATAGATATATGAATCACCAAGCTAGTGTGAGGTAAAGGACTATGAAAATAAATGGTATAGGATGTAAAATTTGAAGATAAATCAGTCTTTATGTTGTGTGAGGATCAACCAATGAACCAAAATACCTCTATAGGAAGAACTCAGATCATGATGGTCTTCCTTAAAAATAACATGTATTTATATGGCTTGAATAAAACCAATCATAGGTATTATAGATTATTAGTTATTCCTTATGTGCTTGTCAATGGTGTGATATTCAAAGGAGACATCAATGGGGTTCTCTTAAGGTTTTTAGAATAGGACCAAGAAAATGAGATACTTGAAGATTTCCAAAGTGGGATATCACGAGGTCATTACTCACCTAAAACCAATTCTATTAAAATAATGTGAGCTAGCTTTAATTGGCCAAATCTATTCAAATATGCACATGTGTGGGTATGAAGCTACAATAAGTGTGCCTTATTTATAAGCAAGTAGAAATTGTTAGCTCTTCCTATACACCTAATATAATCAAATTAGCCCTTTACCCAATGGGCCTTAGACTTCATAAAAATGATAAATATACCATAAAACACTAGACACAAATGGATCCTCATGGTAAACAAGTACTTCACAAGGTAGATGGAATCAATAGCGCTCAAGGAGGCCAATGAGATTTATATTATAGATTTTTATAAAATCCTTATAGTTAGAGTTGTTATTCTAGGCACCATCATTTTTTACAATGAAATGGATTTTATTGGGACTAAAATTAATTAATGGGTAGTCAAACATGGCATCCACATGAGAATTTCCTCAAACTATTACCCTCAAGTTAATGTTTTATCCTATTCCACTAGAAAGAAATTGATTTTCATTATCAAGTATACCATGGAGGATAATTATTGATCTTACCACAATAAACTCAAGAAACTCCTCTAAGTAGATTGAATAACATTGAAAATGATGCTATGGAATTCACATTTCATTCTAGTTTATGGGAGTGAAGCAAGGTTGCCTACATCTCTTGAGTTTTCTTTATTATAACTAGCCAACTAGTTAGAGTTACATGAGAGTGATCACATAATAGTAACGTTGGATGAGATAATGGAGTGTGAGGAAACAAGAGTGCATGCCATGTGCACTATGGAGATTTAATAGGCACAAAAAAAGGACTTTATATATAATTTTTTTTGATATAATATTTGATGAAGGAGACTTATTACTCAAATCGGACATGGATACATCAAAAATTAGGAAGCATACAAAGTTTGATGCTATATGGTGCAGTTCATATGCCATCGCTAGTTAAAAACAAGCCAATGCTTTCCATATCACAAATACAAGTGGAGAAGTGTTCCTCATCCCTATCAATGGGCTTAATCTCAAGTACTGTCTCTAATAATAATGTATATATTGTAAATAGTAGTTTAGATCTTTGAATTTCCATAGGTTCTATGTGCACATGCTATTATGTAGATTAGTTTGATTTCCTCCAAGTGCTTGTCTATATCATATTTATTAGTTTAATTTTCCTTTGTATAAGTGTCATTCAGTGTATTTATTTGATTTTCTTATTATTTTTGAAAGTTATCTAAGTTTAATTATTTTTTAATAGGCCAAATAAGTTATAATTTCAAATATGAGAATTTTTGAATGATTCTATGACTCCTTTCCCAATGGATTACTTCAATGGCTAATGGATTCTTTCTTATTAGGAAAGTATCCTACATAGGTTGTCATAATCTTGACCATTCTTGATCACCATGGAAGATTAGTGTCTAAATTCAACTCAAGGCTTTAATTTTAGCAAGGAGGGCTTCTCAAAGTTAAGTAAAAGTTTGGTAAAAGGGGATAGGTCAAAATGGAAAAAATACTTAGCATATTTTCAAAGAGTTGACTTCAAACTTTTTGGCAAAATGCTATTCAAAAATTTTACAAGAATAAATCATTAGAAGACTAAGGTTGGAAAAGATAAATCCTGATAAAACATTTAAAGGTTAAGTTTAGAACAAAAGTTATGACAACACAAAATCTAAAATTTTTGGTCTTGGAAACTTTTCTGATTGTGAGAATACATATAAAAATCCACAAAGGTTAAAATTTAAGTGAAATACACAAAGACAAATGATCCAAATAACTATCATGTATTCTAGAGTCTAAAGGAGCCAAACAATAAAAGATTTAGCCATTTTAAGGTTTCCCTAGGAATATTTCAAGAGGTGACTAAGTTAAATTTAACTCCCCCTGGTGACATCTTGGTAGTCTCTCAAATTTTTAATCATAATAGGGCTCTAGTCTAATTGAATTACATCAAGTGTCATCTTCCCATATAATTATCAACATCTTTATACTTAGTTTTTAGTGAGTTCCTAGCATTATTCTCCTAGAGTTAGGATCTCAAGGTATTATAATTATTAATATTTGCCAAATATTAGGAACCAATAAAATTTTACCATGTGGCACATGTTAGTCTAAGTGTCAGGCTCTTAGGAAATCAAAAGTTTTTAGCAATGTCAATGCTCAAAGCCAATCCTAGATTGACATATAGGCACCTATTAGCATGGGCTCCACCCACTGACATGTGTAAATTAACACCTAAAAACACATAACAAATGAAAATTACCCTAGGATTTGACCTCCTATAAGACCCCAAGGAACCTAAGTACCAATGATTGTCTACCACATAGAGGTGGTAAGCCCCAAGTGCAGAAGATGTGACCAAGTAACATAGGGGAAAATAAATGAAATTACACCAAGCCATTAGCGTACTAGCCTAAAATTGATGTTTTATCTATAAATCAATATTATCAGAAGCAATCTTTTTAAAATTGAAGTAAATTGGCTCAAAGATCATAGGATTGTGAGATAAATAGATCAAGAAAATGTTATAGTTGGCACAATTAATTCAATTAATCTTAAGTCTATAGAATTTAATAAAAATATAACCAACATGACAAGATCATAATGATATCATCTTAATGATAAGCATGGCATGCAAGTCTATAGGAAACAACATTAAAATTAGGAACAATAGAATTAGGCCTAAATATTCTAAATAAATAATTACATGATTTCTATAGTCACATTCTTACACATAATAACTTTAAAATTGAGTTGTGTTTATTGAGTCATTAAAGATTGGTTGTTATACAATGAATAAGTGTGTGTTGAGCTAACATGTTCAATTTTGAGGTAATCATCACCATGATTTGAGGATACAATCAGGATCCCAATTAACTTTGGCCATCCATATCTAATTTTTAAGGATATTATGTGTCTTGAATTCTTATATTCATTCAATTTACTTATTTATATATCTAATTGTAATCAATGACCTGTGGGTTTACCATTACCTATAATATCTCAGGTCTTACAATGTAAAAAGATCAACTTTTCTAAGAACCATAACACTATTAAAATTTTCCATCCATGAGTCTTTTACCACTTGATCTTTACATTTTAATGATAATTGAGTTTTCCTTTCTCCATTTTTCTTGCATTTCATGTGCATTTTATGGTTTATTGCTCTTTGATTATCGATAATCTATGTCACTCTCATTGATGGCCATTATCCAACACCTCTAATAAAATTATAACTCTCTTTAAATTCATATGTTGTGTGTATATATGTTTATACATATACCAAATTTGGATCATTTGTCATCCCTCTTGGCATTGTATTACATCTTACATCCCCATGTGAATTACTTATATAATTGAAGCATCCATTTTGGAGATTGTGTGTTATTTTACCATCCTATGTAATTTTTAGTCTATTATTCAAGGCCTATATATGTTATCTATGTAATCTTGGTGCATCACCATTTAACTTTCAACATTCCTCCTCCATTTTCCACCCACAATATTTTAAACTTAATTTTAGTAGTAGGTTTAGTTTTTTATCTTTGTAGGCCTGCATGTTGATCCTAAATTAGATGATTTTAGATTAAAAGTAATATAGAATTATCTTGAGATTCATCAAAGGAGTGTAATAGTCCCACACCTTTGGGAATGATCCCATTATCTCATTGAGCCATATTATAATTCATTAGGTAAACAATTCAAATGATAACAAGAACCATAAAAATAAAGGGTCTAATGCTGAGGCTCAAAAGAATTATCATCCAGGGTCGAGATTGAATCATCATGAAAATATAACATTCATGTATTTATATTTGATAAAGGAAATTAATCAAGATGATCTATGAGTGATTACCCATTGATGGAATTTTTACGTATATATTCAATCTAAACTTCACTTAATAACATGATAAATTTGGCCATATGACTAGTCAGAACTACCTTGGAAAGTAGGTATCTGAGTGGGTCCACTTTAGCAAAACAAATGGCCTTGTTGTTGATCATATAGTGTTGGAACTTTTAGGATGTAAACACCATTTCTAATTAGTATTTCTTAATTGAGCTATAATTATGTTCATAGGAAACTAGAGATGATATTTATGGATTATATAACACCTTAGTCTTTTAAACTTGGAAAAATCAAAGCTTAGATATTCCTATTAGTTATTGACCTTTCCTACTTTTTTAAGTCTCACATCTACTTTATCTTGAGCCCCTTGGCCTATATCTTATTCTGAACTATCATATGTTGATGACCTAGGCCTTCTATCTTGCCCAAAACTGCTTAGAATGTGTTTATATTCTATCTATTCATGTTCTAAACCTATGCTTTATTTCCTACTCCCTATGAACTAACTTCTAAGACAAACACTCGGATCAATATTAATGTCTTAACCTAACAAAAGTGTTTAGTACCCTAAATTCATCTATTTATCAAATGAAATTTATCCTAATGGTTGACTTATGTGCTTTAATGTGAGTTACTTCTCCAAAAGGTTTTGATATAAATACAAGACCAACCCTCATTCATTACTCACCTAAAAAAACCAAAATAGACCAAGTAAACTTATCAAAAGCACTCTATCAAGCATTCAAATATATAAAGCTTCCTTGTTTCCATATTAGACATAAGAAAAACACATATACAGATTTGAAGTAATAAAGGAGTATCCTAAGATCTTGGTTTTCCAAGTTCAAACTAGGTCACTATTGTACTTTATTTGCACATATTTTATGATTCACACATAAGCAACACATAGGGGAGAACTACATTAGTCTAAGGCCCTCTTCAAATTATTGAATATGTAGGAAACAATCATTGATAAAGGGATATTTGGGGCTATCTAGACACTATCTACCCACTAACCCATTTTACCCCAAGGTCATTATGAATATGAATACCTAGGGTTTAAAAAATTCATAAGGAGTGATAGTCCTTGACCCATATTTTATGAACTAGAGTGAAGGAAAAGTCAATCCCAGAAGTATCCAAGTGGTCACATCTCATTCTATCACATATTTCATACAAGACACTTCAATCAAACCAAGATAGCAACATCGATGTAACCATCCTAGGTTGATGTTTGTATCTAGAGCTCTAGAAATGTCAGATCCAAAATTTGGAAATTGTTCTAGAATGTAGCAACTGTTCTAGAATATCATTCTAGCTTGCTTTTACTTTTTCTAGACCCAACACTATGTTAGCATTAGAACTATATAGGCATATTACTTCTTTATAATTTCCATATATAAATCTCTTGTACTTTATATATTTATCCTATTCTTAACATAAGAAATTTACTGTACATTTATATATGAGTTTAGTATTTAATTTTTCTATTGTATATATGATATCACCCTTGTGAATTCTCATTTATATATTCTTAACCATATTTAACACCAAGTTAATATTAATAGATCTAATTTAGGATTAAACATTTGATGAACTTTATCTTTGAACATAAAACCCTAGGTTAATTAGGTTTTTTTTTTTTTCTTAATTATTGCATTTTATCTCAAATTTTAAGGTTTTCATTTATGAAGAAATGAAAAATGTTAGTGAAAAAACTCGATTCTAAATGGAAGATAAAGAAGCATTGATTATTTATCTATCATGGAATTACCAATTGTTTTGACATAAATACCAATTTCAATGCTTATTACTACTCAAAACATGTTTACATCCCCTTTGGTGACTACTCAAATTGTTAGTCTAAATCCCACTGGGTCTACATTTCAAACACTCCTTCAAGTTATAAACACCTTGGAGGACAAGGTTAAAAACATTGAAAAAAATGATTTAAAATCCCTTCATGATATTGATTCACATGATGTATTTCATAAACTTCTTTTACTTGAGATATATTTTCATTCTTTTCCAACTAGTTTTATTGCACCAAAGTTTTCATTTTATGATGGTAAAGTTGATCTTGAAAATAGACTAATTTCTAGCCTACAAATTATTCATCTCAATAATTTTTCTAGATAGGTATCTCTTTTGTAATTCATTATAGACTAAGCAAAAAATCAATTATTGTATAAATCAGTGGCTATTGATATTACTATAATTATTCCATAATTTATATACTCATCTCTTTACCTACTTAGGATTTAACATTTCATAATTACAATAATAGTTAAATCAGTAGAGAAGTAATGGTTTTCTAGGTGTTGGTGGAACTAGAATAAGTGGATTTTCCACATATGATTTTAACTACTCAAAGGCCTATTGATAATTAATATTTCATGAGAAATAGGTACCTTTCTTTAGAAGATGATGAACAAATGGAATCTATCTTCCAACTAAAATAAACCACCTAATAAATTAGATCTTACCCTATAAGTTGTGGAGCTAATTTAGATTATAAGGTGGAGGTATTTATGTAATAGCCTTAATCTTGGAAGGATCATCTTCAATTCCCCTATGGGAAATAATTAAACCTATAATTTTATTGAATGTAATGCCAAAGATGTTTATTTAGGGTTAATCCTTACCTTTTATTAATGAATCCTTTCAAATATTCTTTGTAACACATCTGGATGTCTTGATTTGGTCTTGGATTTTACAAAAATATCACCCACATAGTCTTCAAAAATATCATGCATCATGTCATGTAAAATAATAGTCATTGTGCATTGGTATGTGGCATCAACATTTTTTGGGCTAAATGACATCACTTGATATAATAATGTTCCCCATGCAGTGGTGAATATTGTCTTATGTTGGTATTCAGTTGTGATTTTGATGTGATTATATATATGGAATCCATCCATACGAGATAAATTTTTTTACCCTTATATGAAATCTACAATCATATCAATGTTGGGCAAAGGAAAGTCATCTTTTAGGCATGATTTAATAACATCTCTAAAATTAATACATAATCAAATTCCTTATGTATTTTTATTGGCTACGAGTATTTTTTATATCCACTCTAAACAATTTATAGTTTGGATACACCCTACCTCCAATAGTTTTTCTAATTCTTTCTTGATAATTATGATTATGTGAGGGTGAATTTTTCTTAGCTTCTACTTTATTAGCTTGGCATTAGGGTGTACAATAAGGTGATGTAAAACTAAATAAGGGTCCAAGATAGTTATATTTGAATAATATCAAGCAAAAATATAAACAAACTCTTTAAGGATGAAAGTAATAAGATCACATTCATCTTCAGTGAGGGATACTCCAAGTTTGAACCATTTAGGATCAGACGTTCTAATGTTGACTTATATGTTATCTTCCCAAAATAATGTGGAACCATATTATATAATATTTGTTAATATAGTACATTTTAGCAACCCAAATAACACCCTAATGAAGGTTGATTTCTTAGGATCTCCTTCACATATGGACTAACATTGTGTTACATCCTGATTTCACCCTATGACAAATAAAACTTTAATCTATTTATTAGTATGGTTAATATCTTATTACTATTGAATTGATTGTGATATTTATGACATATAGTAAAATAATATAGTGATATTTTTTATTAGTATACATGTTATAATAACTATATGTTATATTTTGAACATTATGGATATGCTTTAATTAGCTTTGGCATCATTGGTGATATGTATGATGATTTAGACTGACTAATTACTTGTTTTAAGGTGGATGTAGGATAGGTCCTACCATTCTATATTGATGAATGAGAGTATCATCAAATAGGATGGGATATATGGGATGATTGGGTAACATCAAATGAAATTGCTAGAGACCCTACACACATGCACATTAGTTTTTAAATGATATGCATAAAAATGTTAGTGTGTAATTAATATGTTTGTGATTGAATTTGTGTATGTGGAATTAGTTTTAGTATGTGTTAGACTTATTTATTATAATTGACTTGATGTTTAAATTCTAAAAAATAAATATTAATTGCTATAAAGGTATTAATATTGTAGATATGATTATCTTAAAATAAAACCAATTAATTACTTAAATAACTATTAGTTAAATAGATAATTATCCTAGTAATGATTATTTGCATAGAAATAGAATTATCTTAATATTATAAAGTTGAGTTAATGCAATTTAAGATAGTAATGAATAGACATGTAGGAAATTACTTGAAAACTAAGGAAATAGATTTAATCAATAATTGAATCAACTTCAGTGTATATTGAGAGAAAAAGGGGAAAATGGTGTAGTAATTTAGAATTAAATGTTTTAAATATGAAGAATATAACAAAAGGTGAGTTAATATATGACATGTATGATTTAAAATCAAAAATTATATAACATGAAATGAGGGGGTGCATAAATTATAAGGTAATAAAGTTTTATAAATAAAGAATAATTTTTGGAAGTTGGAGACACGAAGAGATATAGATGAAGCACTAGAATTTGAAGAGGGAAATCTGAGGAAAGAAGGAGAAAGGTAGAATTTTTATCAAGTATTAAGGTGGGTTATGTAATTATATTTATCATTTGGTAATTTATATAGGCCTATATTCCAAATTACAAGATAACATTTTACTC
>JARHVA010006228.1:350000-425000 GCA_037957365.1 Torreya grandis | reverse complement strand
ACTGAGACAGACTCCACTAGCATATGTAGTACTACCAATATATAGTTTGATCAAGTGGTGTGTGATGAAATTGATCAAACTAGATGATCATATGTTATTTGAAATCTTTGGC
The DNA here is from genome assembly GCA_037957365.1 of Torreya grandis. Taxonomy (NCBI): domain Eukaryota; kingdom Viridiplantae; phylum Streptophyta; class Pinopsida; order Cupressales; family Taxaceae; genus Torreya; species Torreya grandis. The sequence continues at coordinate 424,888 of JARHVA010006228.1, read as the reverse complement.
CAGAGTAATGTTAGATGTACATTGTCATTTCATATGTTTTATTTTCATGTTGTGAAATATAATGTTCGAAATATATTTTCTTTATGATACACATCATGTAATAGTAAATCTTACAAGCACATACGGTACTAACACGTCTCACTAGATTCTCACACCATTATATCTACCTATCTATGAATGGAAGGCCATTCCCTAAATAGGGGATTGTGTGTAGGATTGTTCATCTATTATTGGTGTGGAAAAGCACTGAAATGATGCTTTCCCTCACCACTATAGTACTTACTTGGAGACAACATTAGAGATTATCATAGATACATGAGTTGGATCGAATAGAGCTCTAAAGAGCTTGGTATCAATTTATTTTATTAGGTTATATTCCTGAAGGAATGTAATTATATTATGTATTTGTTATGCTTGAGAACAATTGATATATTATAAGACCACCCAAATTTGTGTCCTACTATATGTATTATTCCTTGAAATTGTACAAAATGAATAATGTATATGTTATTTGAATTAGAAGTACTATTATTATTAGTTATGATTTAAATATATTTTATTTCTTAATTCTATGATGAATTTTAACTTAGTTATTTATTTACTAAGGAAGAAATTATGCATTTTCCTAAGTACAACTTGAGGGGTTATAACATGTTATATCAAAGCTTAGGCTTGAACTCTAGGACTAAATGAGTCCAATAATATTTTTATAATCTTAGTTTTAGAGAGAAGGAAGAATGGTGAAAATGGGATAATTAGGGGAGGGTCCTTCATATGTTAATGACAACAACCCTCCCATTGATCCCAACATGATTTCCACTAAGCATTTGACAAAGTTGGACCAAATTCTCATGGCCATGAATGATAATAGGGATCAAATTATAGCCATGGAATAAGAAGTTTACAATCAAGGTGAGGAATAATGTCAAGAAGTAATTTTTTATCACCCCACTAAATAAGAAAACCCTTAAAATATGAGATCTTAGGTAGCTATATACTTTTCAAGGGACATGAAAAAGGTGAATCTACCTAAGTTCGATAGAAGTATTCTAGGTGATGGACATGAGGTATGATTGAAAGATATGGATAAGTATTTCAAGATTAAAAAATACTCTATAATCACCATATCATTTTGGGGAGCTTACCAATTAGCTAGTAAGGTAACTACTTAGTGGACCAATAAAAAGATGAAGATAAACCTTAACATGACTACCACAACTTGGGATCAATTTGTGACATTATTCAAGTCACAATGGCTACCAAAGCTCTATTTTTATTAGAAGCTCACAAATTTTTATAATATGAAGTAGGGGGACTTAATGGTGAATTAGTACTAGGATAATTTCACCAAACTCCTAAAGTATGTACCTGAGTACCAAGCTAATGAAAGGTTCATAATCAAGAAGTTTATCATGGGATTAAAAACCTAGATTGATGGTGAAGTATGTATACACATAATATTTTTAAATTTTATTTTTTACTAGTACTATATCTCATAGGAACCTATTGAGTCTCAATCTCTCTGAGTGCATGACTTCAGGGTTACATTGGGAAAGGGGTAGGAAAACCATCATTGCTTCGTAATATTTCCATTTTGTTTGCCTCTTGTCTTCTACACACTAGCCTCATGAAACCATTGAAACCAAGCTCATTCTTCTTATTTATACCCATTCTAGTAATTTTCTATGTTTTATCCTTCATTTCTTACCTTAACACCATTTTGACCTATCGGTTATGCTAGGTCAGCTAGGTTGACCTAGTATAGTTTAGGGACTTTTTCTCTCTTTTGGTTTGTTGGCCTCTTGGCTGACCAAGCAAAAACTTAGAGATTTACCCTCGAAAACATGCTAGGTTGATTAGGTACAACTGACATTCCTAACAGTTTTTAGGGTAAGATACTACTATATATACAAGTTCATTCCTTACCATTTTAAGAAGAGTGAAGAATTAATCAAATAAGTTTGAAAAAACATCTACCTATTAACCATTTTACTTGGGGAATAAAGATTTAGGGCTCAATACTTTCTATGGAGATCCAATCCCATCTTGTGGATAAGTATTTTTGGATGTTCTGGTAGGTTTTGTAGCCTAGAGCTGATTTATATTACTTATCCTTACATACAATGATAATCACTTGTGAATCACCCTAGCCAAGGGAGATATTGAGGCTTGGTGGGTTCATCTTTAAAGTTAAGTATTCCTAACTTCATTCCTCCATCGTAAGAGTAGATAGATGAAGCACATGTATTCTTATCTTCCATGTATTAGGATTCAATATACATTAACATGAGTATATTTCATATATACATGTTTAGTTTAGTTATTTATTTGTTTTGTTTCTAACCCCCACTTTATGCCACAAGCTTTGGTTTGCACTATATTAGATATACTTTTATTGTTATTATATTAGTGAGATATTAAATCATAGGATTATTTTAGGGTTGTTATGTGACTGTGTTAGACTATAGGATTTTAAACCATATCTCACATAATGTGTTGTGATAAGTGATTCCCTAATCAGGTCTAACAAATCCTTACATTGGTCATGCTCCCACTTAACAATTGTATGCTCCCTAATCATAAGTGTAGGTGTCCTCTATCCCATCTGATTTAGGATTGATTTATGGACATGATGCATTTTTTATTACATAAATTTTGGTGAATCCAACATGAATCAAATGCTTGTAGGATTTCTTTCACTTATTTCATTTTTATTCATCAATATTTCTATCATATCTTTAATTTGTTGGATTAACCTTGTTTACCCATTTATTTATCTTTGTGCATAGGTTTGTATGAATAGGTAACTGGATTGACCAACTCAACCCAATATAGGTTTCATCATTTACATAATTATATTCAAACAAATAGATTGACCAGCTTGACCTAGTGTAATTTTTTTAGGTATTTAAACTTCCTATGCAACCTACTAGGTTGACTAGGTCAACCTAGTGCATTTTTAACACTTTTTTAGCAAGTCCCTATATTGCTTGGTCAACCAGCTCAACCTATTTTGTAGGTTTTTAATAGTTTTATCCAAGTTTTCAGATCATCAATCTTCTCCTTTTCATATCTAAACCATTTAGGTGAGTTTCTAATTTTATGTATCCTTTTATTTATATACTTTCCTTTCACAATTTTTAGTCTTTAAAACTACCCCTACATAGTCAACTAGGTTGACCCTATGCACCTAGTTATGTGTTTTGTTTTTTCTAAAATAACTAGGTTGACTTGACCAACCTAGTCCATTTTCAAACTTTGATTCCATAGTAAAAGTTAAATCTTTTCAACCATATTATGTATGATTGTACATATAGTTTCTTAGCTATAACTTATTTCAAATTTAGAATTAACCATATATGTTAATCACATCTTTCTTTTCAGTTGTTTGCATGCTTGGAATAGTTTACATAGTCTAATTAGGGGATTTTCAATTAATCACTTAGTTGCACTATTTCTATTCTTTTGTACACATAGCCAAACCACATAAACATCAACAAAAATTTAAAATTTTGACTACCCAATCCAACCTACTTAGATTTCATCACCAAGGGGTAAATTGACTTGATGCTCTCGTCAAGTATAAAGAATGGTTATTAGTATATTTTGGCTAAGTACCTATTACCATTATTATTTTAGTGTGTGAAGTGAGGGGGTAAGCCCCAATACCAAGCATGTATCATTTCCACTACATCCCCTTTCATACTAAACTTACCTAAAACTATCCTTAGATTGTTATCTAATACCTTGCTTATAGCCAATCTCCCTCTACACACTTAAAATCATTCTTAATAATTTAATAAACATTATAGGTTGACCAAGTATCTATCTTTATTTTCAAGTTGTTTACTTTCTCTTTGGTCAATTATGTGTGCAAAATCTTGCATTATCCAGCATTAGTATAAAATTTTGCTTTGTGTGCATTAATTGGATTGGCCAACATAAATACAATTGACTATTTGTTTCCCTTTTTGTACTTACTACTTTTTTTTGGTTACTTGCAATTATCTTACCTTAGTTCATATCTTGTTATTAGCTTTCTTTTCTTCCCTATTTGTTGTGCTAGGTTGACCCTATCGACATAATATCTTTTTTTGCCCCTATCCAATGTGTCAGGTTGACCTAGTCAACCTAGTATTGTTTGCAACACCTTTACCTTTTTTTCCATTCATTATTCATTGAACTATGTCAATAATATGGACCTAATATAGTTTTACATCCCCTATTTTGCATTAGGTTGACCAGGTCAACCTAATACTAGGGAATGGTCAACCTAATACCAGGGAATTACTTAATTTTTCCAAATTCCAAGGTAAGGAGGACCCCCAATAACATTTTAGATCATTTCATCATTCTTTTTATTTGATCACATATGATGATGCTCAACTCCTTTGTACCTTACACATGTCTTTATCAGGACCCACCCTTGATTTGTTTAGTGATATCACCATGCACTCCATCTTTTCCTTCTCCTAACTGGCCCAAACCATCTTAGAGAACTTCTCAATAAATATATCTAAAAATGTTTTTATTTCCATCCTCTATTTTATTAGGAAATTTGATGATGAATCAATTGCCGATTTTGTAGCTAGATGGAGAGGTCTCACAAAATAGATTTATTTCTCCTTAGCCCAACTTGAGTTGATTGATCTCTTCTCTCAAGTTTATGCTAAACATTTTTACCCCACTCTTTAATTTCAAACTTTTCTAACTTTTGATGAGGCATTCACCATGGCATGCAAACTTGAAAACTAAGACATTAACGAAGGGAAATTGAAAATGTGGAATGAGAAATATATTTTTTCATATAATCTCCATCCCTCAACTAAATACACTAACCAATCCAATCATCCCAATATTAAAACAAAAGCATCTTCAAACTTAGTGGTCTTAAAAATTGCTCCACCACTAATTGTCAACGAACCTCATCAAACCAATTCTTCCAACCCTTCAAACTAATAAAACCAAAACTAAAATTGAGTTCCTCAAAAATAATATACTCCCATAGGGAATTATTATGTTTCAATTTTGTAGAAATTACTCAAATATAATCATTTCCAACTTCCACCTATCAAACCACCCCAATAATTTGATACTTCTCACCCTATGTGTGGTTGGTATAATGAGAACGACCATTGTGACTTTCATAGAGTTATAAAACATGATGTTAGTAGGTAAAATACCTTAAAAATTCTTATCTAAATCTTAATTGATAGTGAAAAACTTGAGTTTGATAATCCCAATGCACCTCCTAATCAATCCCTTGACATCTTTCACAAACATTTTCCCAATCATTCCCCTTCTACCCATCACCATGACAATAAATTAGAATCATCTCACTCTCATGAGGCACATATGATCAATGTTATTATTAGTGAACCCACTATTATGGAGACCCTTATCCCAATCAATTCTTCCTCCATATCACTCATAAAATTAGTAGACTCACCTTCTATTCCTTTGGATACCCAAATGAAGGAATCAACCACCCCTCTCTCTTCACTTGATGAGACCTTAGATTTATCTACTTCTACTTTGATGGAAATACCAAAGGAGATAACCTTTTATTTAACCATTTCTTCTTCTTCCTTTCCACCCATTGAAGTGGTAGAAATACCCTCCCTTCTTTTAGACACCCAAAAAAAGGAAGCAACCATGTCCATTCCTTCACTTGAGGAAACTAAACCTACCTCCCCCATCATAAAACCGTCTATTATCCCTTTAGAAACCATCTCATAGGAGAAGGTTACCTCATCCACACAACCACAAGTTTTGGAACCTTCTACAAATAACAAAGATGAAGGAACCATTCACTCTCCTCTAATTAGGGGTTTAGTTTTCTAAACCAATGACTAAAAACCCAAACCTATCAAAAAACCCTTTTCTACATTCATATAAAGTCTAGAGTTCACTTATCAACCCAATTTTGATAGAGCCACCTTTTGCATCATCTTGGGATCCCATACCAAAACACATCTGAATCATCAACTACCCTTGGATCCACCCTTAAAACCATTATTAGATCTCCATCAAACACTTTTTCCAAAACTATTAGTGAACCATCCCATCCACCTCCATTTAAAATTACCAAATCACCTTATGCCTCTCTTACGAAACTGATTAGGAATCTAGGAATTCTTCCCACACCTAGCCATACTCACCTCCTATTGAAGTTGGATTTAACACCATCTAGTCCACCAAAGAAACCCACAACTAGACCAATTAATGAGGTAGAGTTACCCAACCTCTACCTTAAACTAGATCTATACCACCTCTTTTCCATTTGCCTTATATCATAGAACCCCATCCTTATACCATCCCAACTACCAATTATTCCTCTAGAAAACCATCCCACTTTTCTCTACCTACACCTACCCATACCAAATCATCTATTTTTCCTTAATTCTTAACTAAACTCTCTACCTTTAATTTACCACCAATGTCTAACCCCTCATCATTTAAATATTCCACTTTCAAATCATTTACCCCAAATCCAACCATAACTAAACAATCCCAACCACCAGCTAAAAACATTCTACCACCTACAAATTCTAAGGTAAAAAATACTTCCAAGAAGGCTCCCATCCCTAAAACTATAAACCCATCACCTCCAACACATTTTAATGAATCTTATTAAACCATCCTACAAAGGTTTTTACAAAATTCTTCCATTAGCTAACCACCTATATAACCATTCTACCCTTCCAATACTAAACCCTCCTAGTTAAATGATAAGTTGATCTTTACATACCATAGGGCACTAGGACATGACATGGAGAACTGCAAAGCTCTCTAATCAATTGTTCATAAACTATATGATGAGGATGATTTGTTATTATATGAACTTATTTTTCCCCCATTACCAACTCAACTACCCAACCAGCCTACCCAAAATTTACATACTCCCCCACTCTTACCCAAGAGTAAGGAGGAGGAACCAAAGTAACCATTAAACCTAGAAAATCCCCCCTTCCACACCATTTATACGGTTACTTGATATCAGTCCTAATAGAAGGACAAGGGAAAACCCAAGTCTCCACTCTTTAGACATACCCTTCAACCCCTAAAACTTATAACCAAACCCAAACACTTACACCTTCACATATGCCACCACCAAAACCCAATGTGTCCATTTTTAGACCCTTTTCCTCTAACCCTTTTGAATCCATCTAGAGAATCATGTTGAAACAAATTCACCAAATAGTACTGAAGATGAGGCTTTATGAACTAATCAACACCTCACAGTACCATCATTAGATACTAATACATGCACTATAATATATAGTGGTTCAACTAGATGACTCATGACCTCTTGCACCCTTTATTGAAGCCCTCTAACTTTTTGTGTTTATCACATTTTAGGATTTTGAAATCCTTCTTATTCATATTAAGGATCTTGATCCTCCCCTCTTCATCACATAATATATCAATCAAACCCACATCAAAAGGGTAATGATTGATGGAGGAGCTAGCATCAATGTCATATCTTCATATGCTTATGACTAACTTTAATTATGTACAAAAATAATTTTATAAAGTACAGTTGTCTTTTGCTCCTTCAATGATACCATGTCCACTACCTTGGGGACCGTTGTCCTCCATATGTTCTTGGGACCTCATACTATTCTTAAACTATTTTATGTTATAGAGGGTGAGTTTCAATACAATGTGTTACTCGGATACCCTTGGATCCATGCTATGAGTTATGTCCCTTCTACCTTATATCGATGTGTCATTTTCAAACATGAAGGTCAAGTCATTACAATCAAATCTAACCCTATTAATTTTGCATCTTGTAATTTGACATATCATCCTAATGATGTTCTTATTCCTCCCTCATCCACATCACCACAAACTACTAACAACACTACCTCACCACCAACCAAAACACATAGCACTCCCACCCACAATAGTCATGAAGCTTCAATTATATCATCTATCCCTTCTTCCCAAATCCTTATAGAGGACCCCTTGGAACCCATATTCCAATGACTCTTACTTGAGGAGTATCATCTTTTAGCCTTGGATGCTTTCCCCACTCCACAAGAGTATGATAAATTCAAACATGACCCTTCCTATAATCCCAAGATCATAACCATCATCCATTTTAATCTCCCAAAAATAAAACAAATCTCATCTATGGGCAACTTGATCAACCATTTCTCACTCCCATCACTACCTCATCTACCCAACCATTCACCTTTGACTTCTCTTATCTCAACAAACCAGCCTTTACCAAAGTTTACCTTTATAGGTGTGCTAGCAAAGGGTTTTTCCTTGGCATTTATGAAAAAATACCTCATGAGCTACCCATAATTAAAACCCAAAAACCTCATAATTTATTCAACCTTGGGTTTATACCACCAAACTAACCCACCTCATCAAAACTTGTTACCACTATAGATGAGGATGTTACAACTTCACTAACCCCACCTTCCTCACAGATTGAAGACTTTGATATCATCCCATATAACATTTTTTTATCAATACCATTAGTTTTTTCCCCCTAACCTATCAAAAATATGGTTTAACTAAAACCCTTCCTCTCATCCATCCTAAAATCATATATCAAGATTATCCTACCATCAACACCTTTCAACGTTAGTATGATGATTCCATTATCACCTACCTTAGTATCCCTAGTATGGGGGATTATTCTATCTATAAATCCCTTCCTCTTGAGAACCACACCATGATGAATGAATCCAATATTGATGTCAACATTGATACTTAGGATAGCTCTTATATCATCAAAATTGACCAATCTTTAAATTCTAAAGAGCAACAATATTACCCTTCTTTCCTTCATGATCATAACATATCATTTGATTGGTCATATTAATATATATGCATAGAATTGACCCTTTTATTACCCTCCAAAACATTATCACCCATCTTAAGGTTAAGCTAGTGTGACAAAAGCTTCATAGGATGCATCCTCACATAGCCATTCTTATCAAAGAAGAACTTTAGCATCTCTTATCTATCAACTTCATTCAACCCATTGCCTATCCATAAAAAGTTTGTAACATCATTCCCATCACCAAGCCCATAGGGTCACTTCACCCTTACATCAAATTTCATGACCTAAACCTCACTTACACAAAGGATGATTTTCCTTTGATAAACATTGACCAACTTATTGATCTAAAAACTAGCCATGAAATGTTATCTCTCATGGATGGTTTCTTGAGATATAATACAATCTTTATTTCCCTAAAATATTAACATAAAACTTCTTTTATCACTCCATAGGGAATCTTCTACTACTAGGTCATGCCTTTTGGTCTAAATAATGATGGAGCAACCTATCAGCGTGCCATGACCTATATTTTTCATGATCTCATCTATAAAATCATAGAGGACTATGTGGATGATCTCCTTGGGAAATCAAAACATCACAAATATCACCTAACCATTCTTGTGGTCATCTTAGACCGACTAATCCATTATCATGTAAGGCTCTACCCCAAGAATTCATTTTTGGGGTCTTATTGGGAAATATTCTTAACTTTATCATCTCTCTTCAAGGAATAAAAATAGACCCTACCAAATTTAGATCAATCTTGGATATGCCTCTTCATACTAACCTTAAACAACTTCACAGCCTATAAGGGAAGCTCCAATCCATTCATATTTTCATCTCCCAAGTATTAGATAGATTTCAATTCACCATCCCCTCGAGATAGACACCTATTTTAAGTGGACCAAGGACAATCAATAAACCTTTGATTCAATCAAGGAATACCTTATCTCTCCACATGTCCTCATCTCTCTTAGGGAAGATCAACCTTTCTACCTTTATATAACTACCACTGACCATTCCCTAAGGGTAATGTTCACTCGCCATGATGAAAAGAACAAAGAGAAAACCATTTACTACATTATCTACGCACTTATAGAATATGAGACTCGATATACTCATCCTAAGAAACTTTTCCTTGCCTTATTCTTTGTGGCCTCTAAATTCCATCACTACCTTCTTAATCATAAAACTTATGTCATCACTAACATTAAACCACTCAAGTCCATTCAAAATAAACCATACCAAAATTAGCATATGGATAAGTGGATCATAATCCTATCTAAGTTTGATCTTGAGTTCATTAAAAAAAAATCCATTAAAGTGAAATTCATCACTAACCAATTGGTAGAATATCCTCTACTAGATATCTAGCCACTTTCTCTTGCTTTTCTAGATGACTCCATCATAACTCTTTCTTAGGAGGAACCTGCCTACCAAATGACCATGTTTTTAGATGGCTCCCAAGATCAAAATGGTGGGGGTGTTATAGTTATTATCATTACCATTAATGGTGAACATATTCCCCCTTCCTTTAAACTTGAGTTTGAATGCACCAATAACATGGCTAAGTATGAAGCCCTAGTTATAGGTCTCTAAACCACTATAGTTTTAGGAGTCATATGCATTAGTGTCTTTGGTGATTCATAACTTGTGATAAACCAGGTTAGTAGATCCTATAAATGTAAAAATTATTTCCTATTGAAGTAAAAACAACTTATATATCTACTCTTATCATCATTTAATAATTACCTTATCCAGTTAGTTCCTTGATCTACCAACAAGTTTACAGACATAATAGGTTCCCTCGATTCCTAAATTCCATCCCAGCTTGCTAAATATAAACTATTTTTCACCATCCATTAATTTATCACACCCTAATATATTATTTGTGAACTTCCCACCATTTTAGTGTGGAAGCATCTCGTTCTGACATTTGGTACGACCAAAATTTTAATTACCTTAACCTTGGCATTATTCCTCCCAATATTTTGAGGAATGCTCAAAGAGCCTTTTTTTATAGTACCTCTAATTACACAATACTAGGGGGAATCCTTTACAAATTTGGCCTTTATGACCTCCTTCTCTATTGTCTATATAGTCATGAAGCTTCCCATGGATATTAAGGAAACACATGATAGGATCTATGAGGAAAATTTTAATGGCCTCACTATCGCTAAACATATCCTTCACCTTGGATACTATTGGCATAACCTAAATCAGAATTATTTATATTATGTCAACATGAGTGTCAAATTTCAATATAATGATAATTTACATCATGCACTAGCCCATGTCCTTCTATTATCCAAAGACTATTAGCCTTTCTCACAATGGGGTCTTGATCTTATTATGGAAATCAATCCTCATTCTTCAAAATGACACCAATCTATCATTACTATTATCAAATATTTCACCAAGTGGGTGGAATCCATCCTTATTATCTCAACCAAAGCCAAAAAAATTATTCATTTCATTAATCACCATATCATTTACTACTTTAGTGTTCCCCATAAGGTCATCCCTGATAATGGAAAATATTTAAAAAATTAGAAATTACAAAGTTTTTTCAATGCTTTTAGAATTAAGTTAAGATTTTCCTTGCCCTATCATCCATAATAAAATGGACAAATGGAAGCCTCTAACAAAATCTTCAATAAAATATTAACTAAATTAATTAGTGTTTTAGGTCAGGATTAGCACTTGCACATCCCTTTCACTTTATTGGTTTATCGCACTAGAATTCAAACCTCTGGGTGTTACCACTTTCTCTTTTGTCTTTGCCTCTCTCAAAATAAAAAATCTATCTCTACATATATCTTTGCATGAGATCTGTTATGAGAAAAATTATCATCAAGAATGTCTCACACAACTTGAAATCCTTGATGAACATCACCTCATAGAACTTAACCATATTCATGTCTATCAAGAATTAATTAATTTTTATTAAAATAAACACCTAAAAGAAAGATAATTCAATATTACATACTTCATCCTTAAGGAAAACCAACCTGTAACTAATATGGAGAAAAGATAAAGAGGAAAGTTTGCTTTCAATAGCATTGGACCTTACATCATCACCCATAAGTTTGGTTTAGGAGCTTATCATTTGTCTTCTCTCAAAGGAAAACCATAACTTGAGCCTCTCAATGCTTTTCATATGCATCCTTTCTTTTGTTAAAGTAGGATCATGTTCACCTTTGTGTCTAACTTAAGTTTATCCCTTGGTTTATGATATTTTCACTTTATTTACACATTCACCCTATTCCTTTTAGGAATAATTGATTATAGCATAGGACCATGTGATTATCCATCATAGTGATAGCCGAATCCTATGCATTAATTCCATCTCTCTACCCATGGCATGGTTCCCATGGACACTTTTCATCTCTAATAAGATGGAATCCCATGATCGGTTGTCTCTCAAACCACTTTACGTCATCTATCATTAACCTTTTGTGCTAAAAGTATTGCCTCCATAAAGTAGAACTCTAAGCCTAAATAAACTTATCCATGTCTAAACATAGCATCCAAAATCAAATTGGGATACAAAAATATCACTTGGGTCCATATCTTTAGAATTACATACTATTCCCTTGAAGGAAAGCTACAAAATAACTAAATTTCTTAAAGATAGACTGATCCCTTGATGGACAACTATAAAAATCTAAATTTAGACCACTCCCTTGAAGGATGTCTAAGTTAAGTTTGTTAAAAACAAAAATTTAAAGCTTCCTACATTTATTAGCTTCACCACCCTATCAAAACAACCAAAGAAACAAACAACCCTATGTCAAATTAAAGCAAGGGTGTTGTAATAAACTTTTATATATGACACTAGTAGACTTCCTACATCAATCAGTCTATGCATTATATTATAATATGTACTTGTCTATTACAGATATTTGGTAATCTATAGAAGGGGCAAGCTAACCCATATTAGGGTCTCATATCACCCATTTACCCTTTCCATGTGTCACCTATTTTTCCTTCATACCCTCTTTAAAATCAAGGGACTATGAGCTTACTTGACATAAAGTAATCATGATACTTTCTTTGCCAATCAAATAATGCTCATGTGAAGCATTTAAAAGTCTTATTTTCATTAAGACCATCCAAATTTAGTTTTTTAGGCCCTTACCAATGAACACATCATGACTTTTTCCTACTCTCTAATCATTAGTTCATGTGGGATATATCTCATGTTTTTTCTCTCTTTTCTACATTTATTGTGTTATCTAAAGCAACATTAAGTTATTTAATCATATCTCCATATCACATATCATTTAAAAATATTTAAAAAATCATTCTCATCAACACAATAATCTATATACATCATACCATTATGAAACATGTCCATCAACTAAATCTTATCCATGTACAAAATATCAAAACCATAAAACATAAAAAATCCCATCATTACATCATTATCATTACAACAATAATCATTTATCATAACCTAAACAACATGAACCACATCATATCAATAAACATCATATACCATGTCATATTTCTACTTCCCAAAAACATAACAACAATTCAAAACATCCACATATCACATCTCAAAAAAACATGAAAAAATTAGCTATCACATATCCAAATCCTCTACATGAACCACATCATCATATAAGCAAACATCATCAAACAAACCATAATTAAAATCATGAATCACATGTCCATTAACATATCCATGGACTAACACATTATCCACAATGTATAAACCTAAAATATTCATCATAAGATCAAATATCCCATCACAATCATCACATCATAATATAACATAATCAAATAATCCATGATCATCAAAATCACATCATCATATAACATAATAAAATCATCCATGATCCTAAACATCACATACCTAAAAACTATGAGTCCACATATCATTTTATAGAGCATAGGGCATGAACAACCTATCATTTCATTATAAACATACATCATGAACATTATAATGAACCATAAATCTCATAAGCATCAAACATGTCATCCATAATATATAACCATAACCCCACCAACCCATTTTACCATGTCCACCTCGATGTTGGTAATTTTTGAGTGAAACATTCACATTTTTTGCAATGATCCTAACATGGTATTTTTTACCACTCTGACCAACCTTGCCATGTTGAACTTTTGAACTTTTGCACCACCTCATACATGACCTAACCATTTGTGGTTTTTAAGGGATCACTTCCTACCTTAGGTACTTGTAAAAAACACCAAATTGATCTAGTGGCCTTGATAAAAATGACCCACTTAGATATTACCAATGTTGTGGACCAATTACCTCTACCATCAGTCCCTCTAAAACTGACCTTATTTATTTCCAACCTTGGCAACTTTAGTTTTTGCATGATCTTGACTATCACACTTAGTCACATTTTGTGCATGTGTTAGCATCTCTAATACTCAACCCTTTTTCCACCTACCTTGTCACTCAGCATCTTCCAATTTTGAAACCTGGACTCAATTTCATATTCACTTCATCAACTCCCAGTTTGAGGGGGAACACCTCCTCCCATACACAATATAATTATACCTTGACTAATAATCCATCTATTTTTATCTTATAGATTATTAATTAAAATACACATAACAAAAATGAAAAATTTAGACACTCAAAAACTACACACAACAATTTTATATGTTGAACTACTTTGACCCTCACCCAACCTCAAGTCTAGTTGACCACCTAGTTAACTAAACTCATTTACTAACATGAACCTAATAAACCCCTAACCTATCATCTTTAACTAAATTTTTTTAATCCACCTCTTTTTAAATTAATTTCACCTATTTTCCTATGGATCATCAATATCCATTGGTCAACCTAACCATCAACAATTACCTCAACCATCAATGGTCAGGTTCTCAGCTTACTTTAAAGCCAAATCTAGCTATGTACTATATAAGCATGGCACAATTTCACAACTTCCATTTTGAAATTTTAAAAATATTTAAAGCATGATAAAAGGAAAATCTATATTCCATATTGATTAGCAACTTCCTCGTACATAATTAGAAACTTCATCCTATAAAAGGAAAGAAGTAGAAAGTGAAAAGGATCCAGAAAGGCATAAATTCATATCTAGGCTATCAAATCTACTTGCATAGGTATCAAACATCCCTTCAATAAGTATTATCAACAAAGACTCAAACATCTATCCGAAACACTTTTAAAGGCCAAAGTACTATCACTCTATCCATATTGCTTCTATTATCTAGTAAGTTATAGGTAACTTGGTACTTGTTTCTTTATTTCAATCCATTTACAAATACCCTGACCTGATCAAACTCATCTTCCAGACTTCTATTTTTGACTAAGACCATATTCTAACCCTTACCTAACCATCTACCCAATATACAAATCCATTTCTAAACATTTCCATAATTACATAGGTAATTGATGATGGTTAGCCCAACCATTGATGGTCACCTCATGTATTGATGGTCACCCAATCATTACTGGTTAGCCTCAACTATCGATGGTTCACCCAACTATCGGTGATCAACATGGTAATAAATAATAAGTTTTTTCACTCCATTAACCCCAAACAAATCCTTCTCTCTATGTTCCTACCTATTCATAGAGCCTCCCTAGATTATTTGAACCTAACGCCAACTATGTTAGCATGAGTATTGACCTACTTTTTCTATATTTAGTCATTTTAATTAACAACCAATTTACTTTCACATTATTGAATGCAAGTTTCCTTTATTTTCATTTATATCAACTTAAATGTTATAAACAGTGGATTGATATCCTCCTAGCAAACATACACTTCTTATATCTAGCTCACATTAGGTATTCCACTGAACTATTTTGCTAAAAATCCCCTTTTTTAGTGTCTTTCTTATCTGCAAGTTATTCCTTCCAAACCAAAGAGGATATCCCATCATTATCTAGAACATGTGCACACTTTTACCAGCTATTCCTTTACACACCTTTTTTACTCATTTCTTACTTGCTTCTAAATTATGAAATGAGTAGAAATTAATAACAACATGGGGCAAGAATATCTTATTTCTTTTGATAATTTTATTTATGATTCTCCCTTAGATGACATATCTCATACTATTTCTACTTCTTTCCCAACATCTTCTAGTTCTAATGACAATCCAATTTATAATAACTCTTATTATTCCAAATTTCAAGATCAAGCTAAACCAACTATTTCTTCATCACCAAACAACTTCCAATCTTCTTCTCAACCTTCTCATTCTTATCAACATAAGTTTCAATGCTCTTCAGATCCACCTTTTTAAGACTTTATTAATCATTATGAACATATATATAACAATATCCTTATGGTTTATGATGAGTGGGATCCCATTATGGAACTTACTAATCTTCCATCCAAAACCCCTTATATTGAAATCATGAGGACATATCCACATTATAGAAACTACCTAATGTAACTTTTATTGAAGATGAATATCTCTCGCCCTCCTCTAGTAGGATAGGAGGATACTTTATCTAGATTTGAGGATAGTATCTTATAGAAATGTGAAGAGATGTCCATTAACATTGATGAAACTATAGACACTTCTCTTTATTTATGATTTCCTATCGTATTTATGATTTTTGATGAGATTTTGCTTCATGCAGATGATCCTCTATTATTTATTAGCATCAAAATTGGAGATATCCACATTAAGCAAACATTTATTGATGAGGGTTTGGGTACCTATGTCTCTTCCCTTAATTTAATTAAAACTCTTGGGTATTCTGAATGTAATCTCAAGTCTACACATAGAATGTGTCAAAGATACGATATAAGTCAAATGCCTCCCTTAGGGTGTGTATGTATTCCCATTACCATCCCACCTATCACAATTCATGTGAAGTTGATGATCTTCAAATTTACCCTTTCATATAACATCTTTCTTGGTAGTTTTTGGACTCATCATATGCAAGTTGTCATATCTTTCACTTACCAATGCATAAAATTTCTTCACAATGGAACCATTTAGAAGATTCAAGGAGACATTAAACCTTAGAATTTTAAACAATTATAAGATCATGGTGTCTTCAAGATTCCTACTCTTGAGCCTTTTCCTAGTGCTCCATTATATGAGTTATAGCATCTTAACTTTCCTATCAACTCAACCAGAGGTTAAAATGGGCATCCTAAGCTCATTGGTAACATTCCTCTCAACCTTTTAGACTCTAATGATAATGAGCCTAATGAGATTAACCTAAAGATCAAAACTTCTAATCTCTTAGCTCATCTCATATCACAACTTCCTACTTCCTTACAACCTCATTCCCATAAGCCTCCTTGTGATGACATTCCTATAGACTTAAGCAAGACTAGGCACTTGATTCACCAAACTTCCTCTGATGACAAGGTTATCCTGACTTATGTCATCAATCTTCATACTCTAGATTATGATGATGGTTATTATTTGGATTATCCTCTTTTAAGTGTCGTTATGTAGGCTCATGATTATGAGATTATTCATTAATTATCTTCTTTACTTGACTCTTTTCATGCATCTCATCATTCTCTTTCATTTATAATACCTAATTCTTGCATTTTTCCTCTTTATCCTAGGGTAGAGATAGCATTAATACCTCTAGTTTCTAAGGATACACATAGGACCATGCTCTTAGATCATGATATGACAAAAAATTATCATTTTTACACACCTAGGGAAATATTATTTAGACCTTATACAATCCTACCCCTCCTTTTGTAGGGCCATCTATATTTAAGCCCATTCTTTTCTCCACTAATGATAAATCTATTTCCTCTCGTATTATTGTTGAGCCTCTTCTTGTTTCTCATCCTAGTGCTCTTATTATTGAGCCTAGTCCCACTCCTTCCCAATTATCACCCCTATAGATGATGGTTTACTTCCACTACCTAATATGGCTCCTTTTTCCCACCAAATAGGCTGATGAGTCCTCTTTACCTACTTCTTCTCCTATTTCACCTTCTTCCATGAGTGCTCCTAAAACCACTCACAAGCATATGTGTTACTTCCATGGGATAGATAATCACTCTTTAACCCATTATCATAAGTTATGATAATACATTGATACCTTACAACCTTCTTCTTTATCATTAGACAAAGCCATATCTCCCCCAAAAATGCTTCCTAAATATTTAACTAAGTATGGTGAGGTATATTTTTTATGGCACCTATGTGGTACACATCACACTGATCATTATGACATTCTTCAACATCTTAAATATCATCTTGTAACCATACATGGACCTTCTACCATTCCTCCCATAGGTCATTCCCATAAGAAGGTTCCTCCTTATTCTTATCCTATGGTTCCACTTATAGTGATTTCATAACCTCCTATGCTCCCTTCAACACATTTCATTCCTCTACATATGATTCTTTCACCTATGGACCTTCCCTCACCTATGGATCCTTATCCACCCATGGGTCTTTCACCTGTGGATTCTTCTCCACCTATGATTCCTTCTTCTTATGTAGATCCTATTTTCATGGATTCTCCTAACCAATCTTTACCTAAATTTACTCCTCAACATGATCCTTTGAGCATTCCTACTTTTTTGGTTGAGGAGATAAAAAAATTATTTGTCCAATATTCACTGAATATTAATGAGACCTTAGTATCAGTTTAATTACAACTTCATAGAGACTTATCTGATGTACTGGATAATGTGTGTGGATAGATTTACCAATATTTATGAGCACAAGCATTGTGTTTTCTCATTTATATTTGGATTGGATGTGTGTTCCAATCTTATTTATATTTTTGATTATATCATTTGACACTATGTAAAATTCTTTATTATCTTATATCATGTTTCTCCTTCTTTTTGTACTATAGTTAGCTTATGTTATTGTTTTAAATTTTTCATATACTTGTCTTTCCCCAATCATTATTTTCTTTTCCTTTATATTTTTTCTCAAAAATCTTCCCTTGTAGCTTCTTTATTTTTTTTTGTTATCTTTATTTATCATAGATATTTGTCATGGTGACTTGGTTATATCTACCCTCTTCCCTTTGATTACTACCTCCTATTACCATATGATCAGTTCGTAAGCAATCTTTCTAATTACTATTTACTTTCACCAGTCCTCTTTGTGTTATATTTTTTACCTTCTTCTTTTTTTTTAAAACTAAGCATATACATATTGATACTTGAGATCACATGCTCAGTTTATTGTCAAGCCTAAGTATACTAGTCAGTCATTTACCTTGAGTTACTTAGCTTCCTTTAGCCTTAGCCTACAAATCATTTACGTGTATCACTTTATCTCTCATGATTGGTCATTCTAAATTTGTATGAATGAGGAATCTTAAAAAATACTTAAAAATTAAGTTAAGAGCCAAATCATTTAAATAAAAGGCAATGATATAAAAAGGCAAAAATATTGAATATTATTAAAAGTCTAATCACACTAAAATAAATGATTCAAATAACATTTTATTATTATATTCAAAGATCAAACTCCATTGTTGGCCTCATGGTAGAGCCAAAGTCCTTTGGGATGTGATAGGCTAGTAGATTAGAAGACTATAAGAAAAAAAATTAGTGCTACATACTTTCTCATGCAAGTACCCAATCTTTGTAGTAGGCCAAAGGATCTATAAGGTGTCCTAAGGAATGGGGAACATGTTGTGGGAGGGTATGTTCATTTTAATTTTTCATTATACCAATCTACCATCATGATTTGATCTTAGTAGCACACCTATTTACCTACAAAGCTTTGTGTCTATAGCAAATGGGTTTCCTTTTTACATAGATGACCACTAGTCCCTTAGTGTCTTTTCATGTCTTTAGTATGCCTCTTTCCTCCTAAGGTATTCTCATGAGACACCTAAGTATTGCTTCTTACACTCCCTTTTTCATTTCATTTTTCTTCATATTTCTTCTTGGTAAATATTGTTTTTCTTACTGATCACTCCCCATGGGATTTCATTTATGAGTTACTTTATAAGACCATGGATAGGACCCGACCATACTCACAAATTACCACCTTCTCCATCATATTATGCAAATCATTGATTTAACATTAGTTATCCTTTTTCTTAACATTTTTGATTTGGTATCCCTTGGGTTTTTATTTTGTGAGTTACAGTGTAAGACCATGGATATGATCCAGCCCTCCTCACAAAAATTCACAATAAAGAAGTCACCATTCAAGTTGCATGTGTCAAATAAGAGATAATATTTGATTGATTATGAGGTTACACATCATTGACATACTTTCCATCTTGATATTTAGTATGTTTTATGCTTAATTTTTTTTTCCTTTTTTTTTCTTATTTTCTAAGTCCATGTAAGATTACAACCATTTCTTGAATTTCTCATACTTCCCAACTTGAATTAGTATGATAAATCTAAGACCAAACTTTTCATTTTTTTTTAATTCTATACTTCCCATCATGAAATTGTATAATTGATTGACTTAATTTTGATTTTTTTTTAATTACCATTTGTTCCCTTTTGCATACCTTCCATTTTATTAAATTATTTGTCATACTTCCTAATCTAATATTTAGTATGATTTTACTTGTTTTAATTTGGTGCAAAAATATTTTACTTTGGTTTAAAAACAAATCCCCTTTTTCCATATTGTTTACCATTTTTCTTGGAATTTTATACTAAGTCATTTTTTATTATTACACATATACCATCTTGAATTAGTATGTACTGCATTTCTTTGATTGATTATATTTTTCCAAGTCTTTTTTGCCTATTTATTTTTAACCATGCATGTGTACTCCATAATTATAGTAATGAAACCATACTAGATTTGTTTTTATTAACATTTGTTCCCTTTTGCATATCTTCCATTTTATTAAATTATTTGTCATACTTCCCAATGTGATATTTAGTATGATTTTACTTGTTTTAATTTGGTGCAAAAGTATTTTACATTGGTTTAAAAAAATCCCCTTTTTCCATATTTTTTACCATTTTTCTTGGATTTTTATACTTAGTCATTTTTTATTATTACGCATATACCATCTTGAATTAGTGTGTAGTGCATTTCTTTGATTTATTATATTTTTCCAAGTCTTTTTTTGCCTATTTATTTTTAACCATGCATGTGTACTCCATAATTATAGTAATGAAACCATACCACATATGTTTCCTACAACATATACAACAAAGCTATATACATGTGTTAGAAAGAAATATATCTAAAGCATCCTCAAACTCAACCATAATGAACAACCATAACCATCATAAAGATAACATACACAACCAACACCAATAAGAAAAAATGATATATCATATATATATATATTCCATGAGTTTCATACAACATACACAACCACATACAGAGCCTCAGTACTAGGGAAGAACTCCACCCTATCTATCTTGTGGCCTAACCATGCTTCCTGTTGAGGCCTCAATCTAAATACTCAACATGGTATGCTATAATGAGGCATTTTGAGATATAAATCCCTCTACCTATCCTTGTAAGCATGTTATCTACACCTATGTCTATACCAACTCATCCTAAGTCTTAGTACATGCTTGTGTCAGTTGCGTCTACATCATTATATATGTCTATGTCATCTATGTCACTATATCTAGATGTGAGAATATCTTATCTACCAAGGCTTAACAAGCCTATCTCTCACCTACACCCATATCTATAGGTGGTTTCATCATCTCTCTCTATACTTATATCTACCTCACCACCTCACTAGCTAATCTGAACCAACTCACCTGAGCTTCGATATATGGTACACTCATATCCTTTAATTCCATGGGGTTGTATGGTTATAGGATATCATTTAGGATGTCATGGATTAATCCCATCACTATGGACCCCCATCTCTCCTCCTCATCCTTAGGTACACCTAGAAAAGTGCACTAGATGGATATTACATCACTGTCATATCTCATAATATCTATCTTTATATATCTACTATCAAAATAAAAACTTAAGAAATAATTCAAACATATTCATACCTATATCTTGGTTCCTATAATATCATCATTTGCACAATCACCTAACATAGTCTCCCCATCTATGCATCCTCCTAGTAAATCCTCAATAGATCACCTCCTCAACTCAAACCTATTTATCATGGCTTATATCCATCTCAACCTCCATTTGATTGGCCTCTCTATAATCTCTACTAACTCATAAATGGGATCATCTTGGATGTCTATAGTCTCCACTCTTTCCTATCTCTATCATTGATGTATCCTTGATGATCATTGCTCATTTCATTATGGGTTTGGTAGTGGTATATCTAGTATCCTTATATCCTCCACTACCTCCTCTACCACTCATCATGCTTAACCATTCCATGGTATCTCCCAAAATGGTCTAAGTTTTGGCCTCACTATCAATGGTCCAAGTCCCCTCTTTCCTCATGGCTCCCTCACATGTTAAGCTTAGTTGTTGGGAATCAATATGGATGTTGCTAGATGAGGTAGGCCCATCTATCCTAGAACCCATACCACCAAATGTGGCTCTCTCTCCACCATGTATAGTGTTTAATTATCTCTCTCTTCTCTAATGCTAGTGCAACTATGTGCCAACTCACTCGTGTAACTACTATTTACCCACACAACTGTCACTTGATGTTTGCACATCTAATCAAATTTAATATTGGCACATGGGGCATAGCTCATGATACCTAGTCTTCCTACCATCTCTTCACTAATGTTAACCCATTCATTGACTAGATGGATTAACCTAGTTAGTTGATACATGGAAAATATCTCATATATCCATGTTATCAGTAGTATTATTTGTCCCATAGTATTCTACCCTATAACCAATATCTTGAACAAATCATAAATGAGTTAGACCTATATGACAAAACCTAGACCATATAGTAATCCCTCCTCTAGCATCATCCTACTCAAGGCTACTATGAATAGTGGTATCTTGCCATCTAACTTGTGACAAGGTACCCACTATGTCAAAAGTCCTATTAAGACCTTCAAGAGGTCCATATTATATGATATATATACATAATCCATATGAAATCTCTAGTCTTTCAATATTGTCTTTGAGCCTATAGCCCACAAGGATAGGAATCTCCTCTCCTCTAAGCTATCTGGTATCCCTATGGTCACTGGTACTCCTATTATGGGTAGCTTGAGGCATCCTCTAGTATGATACCCACCTTTATCACATCCCCATCAACCTCCCTTATGAAGATGTTATTCAATCATTCCAAGCATCCCAAGAACTTGAATAATAGTTTAGTGTTGAGGGGATCCTACACATCTCAGATATACCTCTTAGACCCATGGCTACTAGTCTAGCATGATCTCCATCTATCAATCTATCTAATAAATCTAGTAGCCAAGACATGTCCAACAACCTCCAAAATCTTAGTCATCTCTATAATAAATAAACAACAAAGGATTTATTAGTTCCTCCATGTCATGTATAATCATAATACATTCTTTATATATTATTTTTTACAATTTTAATTAAAAATAAGCCTAATTACTTTTACATTATTCATTTTATCCTAATTATATCTTACTTGGTCCCTCTTGACCTCCTTTGGTTATTTTGGGCCATTCTAGCCCTCTTTCAACTTTTAGCATGCTTTTTTATGCTTATTTTGGTTCCTTGGTCAACCTAGTTTGACCAAAATTTCCTTATTTTTGTTATAGTTGACTTCAAATTTCAAGTCAACCATGTGATTTTCCCCTGCCTAGTTTTGAGTTTTAATTATAGCCCTTACAAACTAGTTTCCCACTTTTTTTTAGCTTTTAAAGCTACAAATTACACTAGGTCGACCTATACCTATTAGGTTGACCATATGGATTCTACCCTATTTCATCCTACTAGGTCAACCTGGTTGACCTAGTGCATTTAGTGTGCTAGCTGAGTAAATTTTACTAACATTATTACTAAACCCTTCAAACCCATTTCTTGTCTTCCTATTTACTAGCCTTATAATCTTATTTTTTTTCAATTTTGACATATATAAATTATTAAATACATTTTTTATCAAAAATTCAATTAATTTAATACAAAATTCAAAAATTGGTTTGAGATCCATAGGTGCATACCTATAGTGCACCTGTTACTGCCTCTGGGTGTCCTCCTTATCTATCATGTCAATCCCTCACCATCCTAGCCTTTTCTAGTCTCAAATCTCTCTTTTCTATCATTTATAATTGAAAATACAAAATGAATTGTCTTTTGCCTTATTTAAATACACTTTTGAAAATTCAAATTCTTTATTTATTTTTGGCTACATTCCTTATTTTGCCTATATCTTTTTTTTTTCTCATCCATTTTTCAAACCATAAAATTCATTAGAATCATGAAGACCTATAGATTATTTTCCACTATCATATGGCTAATTTTTGTACTAACTTATACTGATTCACCTAGTGTACTCTACATTGGAAACCTTCATTTTTTATAGGCTACTTCTTTACATATATCACTAAGGTAAGTTAAAGGTATGTGTTTCTCAATAAATTTATTTCATTTATCTTATTTGATACTTACCACACCATACTTAGCATCAACATTGTATGTTATCATGTTCTCTTTTAAAGAACCATCCCATGTTACACTTACGTGATGTGTGATGAGATTTGGCTGGGGCATATGTATACACATAATATTTTTAAATTTTATTGATTACTAACACTTCATATCTTATAGCAAAATGTTGAGTCTCAATATTTCTGAGTGTATACCTTAAGGGATGCATCGAGAAAGGGGTGGGAAAACCATCAGTGCTTCATAAGATTATCATTCTTTTTTCCTCTTGTCATCCACATACTATCCTTCTAAAACCATTGAACCCAAGCTTATTCTTCTTAGTTCTACCCATTCTAGTCATTTGTTATGTTTTATCTTTCATTTTTTGCCTTATCACCCTTTTGACCTATCAGTTATGCTATGTCAACCATGTCAACCTAGAATAGTTTAGGTACTTTTCTCTCTTTTGGTTTATTGGCCTCTTGGCTAACCTAGCACAAACCTAGAGAGTTAGCCCCAAAAATGTGCTAGGTCAACCAGGCTGACCTAGCATAGTTGACATTCCCAAATGTTTTGAGGTTAAGATACTACTATATATATAAGGTCATTCCTTACCATTTTAAGAATAATGAATAATTAAGTGAATGAGTGTGCATAAACATCTACCTATTGACCATTTTACTTAGGGAATAAAGCTTTAGGGTTCAATACTTTATTTAAAGATCCAATCTCATCATGTGGATAAGTGTTTTGGATGCTTAGGTATGTTATGTATCCTAAAGCTGATTTATCCTAGTTATCCTTACATACCATGATAATCTCTTGTGAAGCACTTTGGCCAAGGGGGAGATTGAGGCTTGATAAGTTTATCTTCAAAGGTAAGTATTCCTAACTTTATTCCTCCTTTGTAAGAGTAGATAGATAGAGAATATGTATTATTCTCTTCCATGTATTAAGATTCCATATACATTGATGTGAGTAAATTTATTCTATATATGTTTAATCTAGTTGTTTATTTATTTTGTTTGTAACCCCCACTTTGTGCTACAAGCTTTGGTGTGCACTAGATTAGATTTACTTTTCTTGTTATTATATTAGTGAAATATTAAATCATATGAATATTTTAGGTTTTTTATGATATTTTTTTATACTAAAGGATTTGGAACACTATCTCACATGGTGTGTTGTGACAACTGATCCCCTAATCAGGTCTACCAAATCCTTACATTAGTCATACTCCTGCTTAACAATTATATGTTCCCCAATTGAAAGTGTAGGTTTTCTTTGTCTCATATATTTTAGGATTGATTTATGGAAATGATGCATTTATAATTGCATAAAAATTATATGTTCATGGACCTCTCAGCATGGACCAAATTTTTGACAAGGCAGTGAAATAGGAGCAAAAGCTAAAGTCTATTACACAGGCCATGGAAAATTTAAAGTAAAAGGTTGGGGAATTTTAAGCCACCTTTAAAGAGAAATTGCAAGTAGAGGAGAGGAGAATCCAAGGGGTAGTCTAGTAACCAAAATAGCAAATTCAATAATAATAGAACTGGTAATAGGAAACCATGTAATGGATCCAAAGGTAGTTTTAAGGGAAACTATCAAACTAAAAGGAAATGACCACTAGGAAGTTGTTTTAATTGTAGAGGAAATCATTATGCTCATGAATTTACTTAGGATAAATCAAAGAACAAAGTTCCTAATGCTTAGTAAGGGAATTTTTAACAATATATTCATGCAATAATTGATAACTAATAATATGAATTTCAAGCATCACCCATAGAGTTGTCAGGTATTTTATTTGAACATCTAGATTTTGTTTTTCTAGTTACAAAGGAAACTAAATGTTTTATATCTCCTAGAATGATTAGCAAATATCTTATAAAATCTATATATATGGAAAATTCATGGTTGGTACATTATGGGAATGGATCAAAAGTCATGGTTGATAAGTGTCTTATTGAATCAATAATTGAGTTACCTAAATTGTCAATAGTAGTGGATTTATATTTAGTACCACTAGGGTCATATGATGTGATCCTAGGAGTTAACTGGATTGTTAAAGACAAGGTCCAGGTTGATTAAAATTTAAATAAAGTTGAGTGTCTAAATGATCTTATAAATTAGACAAATTCTGGGAGAAAGGAGAGAGTTGTGACTTAGGTATATTTATACAATGCAACTTAGGAGGATTCAAGCAAAAGGGTACCAAATATTTATCATTAATATAAATGAAACAGAAGAAACTATAGAACCATCTTTCAAATATTATCCATCTATTATAGATTTCCATGATGTGTTTCTAGGAGAGTTATCAGCTTTACCTCCTAACCATGAGTTTAATTTCTCTATCGACATCATACCTAGATCAAAACCATAATCTAAGGCACCATATAGGATGATAACCACTGAGGTGGTTGAATTGAAGGCTTAACTATAGGAACTATTATCAAAAGGTTTTATTAGGCCTAGTGTGTCACCATGGGGTGCACAAATTGTTTTTATGAAGAATAAGGATGGTACCCTTTTAATCTGTATCGATTACAAAATGTTAAACAAGAAAACTATCAAAAATAAGTTTCTTCTAACTTGTATAGATGATATTTTTTTATCAAATGCATGGATCGATAGTATTTTATAAGATAGATATTATATTAGGATATCATCAGTTGAGGATTTAGGAGGAAGATATTCTTAAAATAGATTTCTAAACTCACTACATGCATTATGAATTCACAATGTTACCTTTTGGGTTGACCAACACACCAACAACATTCATGAATCTCAAGAACGTGTTTAGGGACTATTTAGATCACTTTGTCTTGGTCTTTTTGGATGAAATTATTATATATTATAATAATGAAGAGGAGAAACTACAACATCTATAACTGGTTCTACAATTGTTACAAAATCATAAGTTATACGATAAATTATCTAAATATGCTTCTTCTAGGAGAAAGTGAAATATCTAGGGAATATTATATTTATAGATGATACTTATATAGATATATCTAAGATAAGGGCCATTATGGATTGGCCAACACTTTAAATGTGAATGAGGTAAAGAATTTAATAGATTTAGTAGGATATTATAGCAAGTTTGTTCAACACTTTTCCAAGATAGCTAATCTAATTACCTCCTTGTAAGGGAAGAACCACAAGTTTCTCTAGTCAGATAAATGTGAAATATCTTTTTAAGAGTTGAAACAAAGGCTTACATATTCACCAGTGTTGATATTTCCTTATCCCAATGGTTAGTTTCTAGTTATCACAAATGCATCAGGTGAAGGTTTAGGCAGAGTCTTTATGCAGGATGGTGTAGTAGTGGATTTTCAATCGAGGAAGCTAAAAACTCATGAGGTGAATTATGCCCCTCATGATCTTTAACTTTTATAAATCATTCATGCTTTTCACGTTTGATGACACTTTTGTTTGAAAAACCATTTTAGCTCAAGAATGATAACTGGGGACTCAAATATATCCTTACCCAACCAAATCTAAATGTTCATCAAACATTATGGTTAGATTTTTTTATTATGAATTTGATATAAATTACATCAAAGGTAAATAGAATAGAGTAGTTGATAGATACTAATAGGAGTAATTTTAGAGATCATGTGGTTAAGTTCTCACCAAGATATGAATACTATGAGCAAGTCATAAAATAATTATGTGATAATGCCCAAAATCCTTGGTATAAAGGATTTATTTTTGAGATTGACAATAGTTTCTACTTTCATGGGAGAATGTATGTGCCAGATCAAGAGAATATGTGAATCAAAATGTTGAAAGAGTTACATAATACTCCATATTAAAGACATTTAGGAGTAACAAAGCTCATGGTAAATCTTAGACCTTTGTATATTTGGAAGGGAATCAAGAAAGATGTGGTATATTTTGTGTCACATTGTTTGGAATGTCAGAGAGTTAAAGGTAAACATGTGCACCCAACTGGATTACTATATCTATATGATATACTAGAGTGGAAGTGGAAAGTGATTAGTTTGGACTTGTATAAGATTTATCAATGTCATAGAGTAGGCATGATATGATCTTGGTAGTTGTGGATAAAGTAACAAAGTTGGCTCATTTCATACTTGATAATTTGATAGATGATGCATCTACTCTTGTGAAAAGGTTCATAAAGGAAGTATATAGGTTACATGGATTCCCAGAGAAGATAATTTTGGACCAAGATACAAAGATGAACTACAAATTCTAGGTGACTCTAAACTCATATTTGGGTATATAGTTAAATTTTAGTACCACATACCATCCAAAGATAAATGGTTAGACTAAGTGAGTGAAACATGTTTTAGAGGATCTTCTACGTATGTATTGATTCAATAAAAAATATAAATGGTAAGATTATCTTCCATTGGTTTAATTTTCATACAAAAACTCATATCATACATCATTGAACATGGCTCCTTTTGAGGCACTATACGGAAGGATGTGTAGGATTCCAATTAGTTGAGACATGTTAGAAGATAGGGTAGTCTTTAGGTCAAAGATGCTTTCTAAAATGGAAGATCAAGTTAAGTTAATCAGTAAGAGACTGGTTGAGGCCAATGATAGACAAAAGAGTTATGTTAATATGAAGATGATAGATAGGAGGTTTTATGTTGGTGAAAAAGTGTTCTTGTGGGTTAAGCTACAAAAGAGCTTGATTAGATTTGGAAAGTCAACAAAACTATCACCAAGATTTGTGGAACCCTTCAAAGTGTTAGAAGTGGTCAATCCTATTGTGTATAGGATTACATTTCCACCATCCCTAGCTCTATTACATGATGTTTTACATGTGTCTTATATTAAGAAGTATATAATTGATCCTTCACATATTTTGGATTGGATTGCTTTGTAGGATTTGGATCTTAGGGTGGTCATGGTAGAACCAATCAAAGTAATTGACACCTGTGAAATTCATTTACAAAATAGAGAGGTGTCTCACTATAAGGTCTTATGAGACCAATAATATAAATATAGTGATACTTGAGAGGACTATGATGATTTTTTAGGCCATTCCCACATTTTTTTGCATGGTAGATACTTGATACTATGTTTTCAAAATTTTGTTAAATTATTTTGATATTCAAAAACTATTATTTGAATAAGTGTCACTAGGATGATGACCAGTTTTAGGGGTGGAGGATGTTACATGTTGATTTCACCCTATGACAAATAAACCTTTAATCCATTGATTAGTATGGTTAATATTTGATTACTATTAATTTCGTTTTGAGCTTTATGACATATATTGAAATGGGATAATGATATTATTGATTAGTATATATTTTGTGACAACTGTATGCTATATTATGTATATTATAGATATTTATTAGTTAATTTTTGCATCATTGGTGATATTTATGATGACTCAAACTATCTACTTGTTTCAAGGTGGATATAAGATAGGTACTACCCTCAGAGCTTGATGAGGGAGAGTATCATTGGATAAGAAGGGTTAAATGGGATTATTGAGGGAATATCAAATGAAATTGCTAGTGACCCTACACACATGCACATTAATTTTTAAATGATATGCATAAAATTTTTAGTGCATAATTAAGAAATATTATTTGTGATTGAATTTTTGTGTGAAATTAGTTTTAGATTCATTATATTTATTTATTCTAATTGACTTGATTTTTGAATTTAAATATAGAAAATAAATATTAATTGCTATAAAGGTATTAATATTGTAGATATGGTTATCTTAAAATAAAATTAATTAATGACTTGAATAGCTATTATTTAAATAGATAATTATGTTAGTAATGATTATTTGCATAGAAATAAAATTATCTTAATATTATAAATTTGATTTAATACAATTTAAGTTAATCTTAAATATACATGAAAGAAATTAATTGAAAAATAGGAAAATAGTTTTAATTAAGTATTGAGTGAACTTAAGTGTATATTGAAATAACAAGGGAAAAATGGTGTAGTAATTTAAAATTGCATGTTTTGAATATGAAGATAATAGAAGGTGAGTTAAATTATGACAAGTTTGGGTTAAAATCAAGAGAGATATATCATGCAAAGAGGGGGTGTATAACTTAGAAGAGAAGTGAGTTTTGCAAGTAAAGAAGAATTTTTGGAAGTTAGAGACATAGAGAGACACAAATGAAGAAGGATAATTTAAAGAGGGAAATCTGAGGAAAGAAGGAGAAAGGTGGGAATGTTCAACAAGTATTAAGGTAGTTTCTATAATTATCTTTCATATGTGGTATTTTATATAGGTGTGTCTTAAAAATTATAAGACTACATTTTACTCTAAATTAGGCTGCATTGAATAATATATTGATGTGGTTGCATTTTAATTCAAGGAGGTTGTATAGTGTTGTTAAAAGCCTATATATTAACTCTTTAAAACCATGCATATAATTTTCAAAGTGTGAGAATTATTCTAATGCCTACATTCATTTTTTCAAACCTTTGTTTTGGATATGATAATTTATGTTCTATATATACCATATCTACATTATTATTTAAAAGTTAACAATTTATCTTATTATTTACCCAATGTCTTATCTTAACAAGAATTGTCTATATTTATAAATGAGAATCTCATTTTTAAATACATTGACTCTTGTATATAATTAATGGATGCATTTTCATGTCATTAAAACTATGTATTATTCCTCTTTTTAGCCTGTATCTAGTTATAAATCCTACATGGTGACTTTAGAGGATGCATCTTAATTTTTTTATGCCTATGTTAAAATATTTAGATGTATAATATTAATTACAACAATGTTTCAATTTATATTAACTATGTGTTGATATAAACCCTACATCCAAATATATATGGGATGGAATAGTAATTTAAGAAACTTATGTTTTGTTTTGGAAAAGCCTACTTGCAAAAGTAATTCATGTGTTTTTAATTCCAAGTCTACATAGTATATATATGTTGCATTATTTTTCAAACTATATATTAATTATTGAATTGAGCCAAGAAATTTAAATTAAATAGGTTGCATTTCATATAAATTTGGAAACATTTCATATTAGTCATAAAGCCTATCATTTGATATAAAGCTGCATTAAATTATACAAACCTTTTATTTCTCTTTCATTGGCTGCGTCTAATAGATGGTTAGCATCTCAACTCTTTAAGTTAGCATATTAGTTCATGATCCTACCTAAAAGTATTTTTTAATACTTTCATTTTTATATATTATGTGTTTAATATTATTAGATCTATGTTTAATATATATTTCATTAACATACATTCATTTATACCTACAAGTATTTTTAACTACCATCCTTTTTATATAATATGTGTTTAATATAACTAGATATATGTTTAATATATATTTCATTAACATGCATTAATTTTAAATGAGCCACATTCCAATTCTATGCCTATCATGTGAGATAGTTGCACTATGTTTAAAAATTTGAAATAAATATTGATGTATATGCCTTGCTAAATAGCCTATCTTTGTCAAGTATTGTATATTTAATAATAGAACTTCAAATTTATTACCATTTGTTTTATTTTATAGCATCCTATTTCAATAGTTCATCATTTTATCATCCTTTTATCATTCATCTCTCTCTCTCTCTCTCTCTCTCTCTCTCTCTCTCTCCTCACTCTCTCTCTCTCCTCTCTCTCTCTCTCTCTCTCTCTCTCTCTCTCTCTCTCTCTGTCTCTCTCTCTCTCTCTCTTCTCTCTCTCTCTCTCTCTCTCTCTCTCTCTCTCTCTCTCTCTCTCTCTGTGTGTGTGTGTGTGTGTGTGTGTGTGGGTGTGTGTGTGTGTGTTATAAGCTATTTGGTTACAAAATATGTGAATATATATAATTTTTGAACACTGGTATAACACCTTGCTTATAAAAATGAATGATTAAATTGGATGGGATATGAAAAACATGTAGCCAAAGTTAATAGGATAAATTCTTAAGTTGATATCAACTTAGAAGAACATGGTTAAGGATTACTTTTTTTTCACATTTGGTGATATAAACCTCGATATGTTTAGGGACAAGATAGATTGTTAATTTATCAGTATGCTATGGGTGACATTTAAGTAATCTATGACTGTGTATAAAAAATACTTGGATGGTATGTCCTATTCATGACTGTATTTGGTTACAAAAAGTTTTATAAAGAAATATTATAAGTATTTTATATTATGATATTATTTGAAAATGTGTTTTTTTAAAATTATTATATTTGTATTAATAGCATTAATTTCACATTAATTAAT
The DNA here is from genome assembly GCA_037957365.1 of Torreya grandis. NCBI lineage: Eukaryota > Viridiplantae > Streptophyta > Pinopsida > Cupressales > Taxaceae > Torreya > Torreya grandis. The sequence continues at coordinate 392,435 of JARHVA010006228.1, read as the reverse complement.
ACATTGATGCAATAAAATGAATGTTTAAGGTTCTTCTATTCTTAATATAGGATAAAATGTATATAAATCTTAGAAATATATATAAATTTATATCTGTTTATTTTGGAAAATGTATTGATGATGCTAATGGGTAGTGAGATGGAATCAACTAACCTAGGTAGTACAACCAATAGATAGTATGATCAAGTGGTCTGTGATGAAATTGATTGATCTAGATGATCATATGTTATTTGAAAATTTTGGCCAAATTATTATTAGATGTACATTGTCATTTTATATGTTGGATTTATATATTATGGGATATCATGTTTGAAACATATTTTATTTAAGATGCATGCCATGTAATAGTGAATATTACAAGCACACAGGGCACTAACACATCTCACTAGATTGTTTCACCATTATCTACCTATTCATGAAGGGAGGGCCATTCCATAAATAGGGGATTGTGTAGGGAATTTTTGGTCCATGGTTGATGTGGAAAAGCACTTGGATGATGCTCTCCCTTCATATTATAGTACTTACCTAGAGAAAACACTAGATATTATCAGAGATATATGAGTTAGATCAACTTGAGCTCTATAGATCTTGGAATCAATTTATTATATTAGGTTTTATGCATAAAGGAATGTAATTATATTATGTATTTGTTATAATTGAATAGTATTTATTGTAGTTTAACTACATTTACTATTCCTTGAAACTATATAAAATAAATATTATATGTGGTATTTGAATTATAAGTATTATTATTTTTAGTTATGATTTAGATATGTTGTATTTTTCAGTTCTATTATGAATATTAAGTTAATCATCTATTTGTTTTAACCAATAAAGGTGTTTTATTAAGGACAAATTGAGGGGTTGTAACACTTTGGAATGGTCTAAGGTGTGCGACACCTGAATCTCAGACCAGACCTCTAGATTTGTGAGGCTAGATACTTTGATGTATCACTAATGTTTAACCTACTAAAACCTAATATGATTTTTTGGATGAGAAGGGTTATAAGGATTACTAAAAGGGAAATCTATTCCACTAATGGTGATACACCTATATTTTTGGTTCATCCATTCTATTTGAGCTCTTATAACACTGATAATCAAATGACTGACTAAATCTACAACTCCAAATGACTCTTATGAAAAATTATTTCACATTTAGGTTTTATAAAATTACCAAATCATGATGGAAATAATATAATATGTCTGATTCAAGGCACTAACTAATCAATGTATCCATTTTTATCTTAGATAATCAATATCAAACATGGTATATGACTTGTATAAGATGGCACACTAGTAACTAGGTGAGATTAGGACCTACCAAGGGAAAAAATACTACCACATGTTTAAATAAAACCAATATAACACACTATACCAGTATATAGGAATCTAAAAATAGTCATTTTATTTTTATCAAAAGGTCACAAAGCTCAATATTGGCAGAGTCTAATCATGCGCAAGAGAGGGATCTAGTAGTGAGAATAAAGAAAGCAAAGAGATTAGAATTGAAGAGAGGAGAAGAAGTAAAAAACTCATCAAATTAAATCAATTTCAATTAAAAATTTCTAATTATAGTCTTTAAGACTTCTCTTTATGTTAAAAGTCCTTGCATGCCTCCTTTTGGCATTGGAATTAAGTGGTGGGCCATATTTGAATTGTTAAACTTATTCCTTAGTATGAAACACCACAATTTGGTTGAAAATATACACTTTAATTGAGTTAAATATTAATTTAATGATAACTCTTTCATGAATACCATGGAACATTCCTAGATTGGTAGTTAACTCGTGATTAGTCAACTCAAAGTAATTGGCAATTAAGACTAGTCAACTCCCTCTTAAGCCCTCCTTTGCATGAAATAACACTAAAAGACTGAATGTTAATGATATTTATACTTTAAAACCAGATATGTGGCATGAATATTTTTTATCAACTTGTTTATTATCCCTTCTATGCCATTCATCTTCACTTGATTGATCAAATTGGCTTAGTAGGCCAAATAGGCCTAGTAACCTAACTTTTTAAATTTGATGACCATTAAAACCTACATGAAAACATTTAAAAAATAAAATAAAATGATATTTATTATTTTAAAAAATCCTTATATCATTATATAGGTATTTTTTTTATGAAGAAACACCTACAACTTAGCTTAACTAGTTGACTAGGTCAAACTACCTTGAATTTCTATAGAGTGGTTATTTTGAATGAGATATCAAGGGATTTTATAGGCCTAATTTTGACCATATAATGGATTTAAGAGGAATAAAAAGTTAAAAACTTCACTCGTCATGTATTTGAATCCATTAAAGAATATTGTACCTCTCCTTTCAACACTTTTTATTCAAATAACTTAGTTTTTTACCATGATCCATATAACAAAGTACCATTATTGGGACCCTCTCTGAGTGTAATTCATGTTTGAATAGGTTTTAGGATGATTCATGATATTTTATTTTATTTTTTAAAAATTACTTTTCTCAAAACTAGTCCTGATGATGGTTTGGGAGGGTTTTGGAGGTGAACCTTCTTAATGATGGTTCATAAAGTACAATCCTCCAAACCCAAAATTCTTGCTTGAATTCCTTATTGTGAGTGAAATTTGAATTTAAATTATATTTATTATTATTTTAATACCTTTTCCAGTACATGTACCATCGCATTTATTTTTTGTAGGTGTCATCTTTCTTGATAGAGGTTCTAAGTGTCTTCAGGTGATATAGGCCTTATAAGCCTAAAACTAGGTTTTGGCCTAAAACTGAGTTTTCAGGTATTGATGACCTATAGGATGATATGGGTATAAAAAAATTATTTTTATCCATCCAATTTCACCTTGTATGGCTTCCTTTTTCTTCCCAAACCTCATTTTACCTTAAATTCCTCTTAAGACTATCTACTAATTTTAGCCCTCAAGGGCATGGTTTGTATAGAAAATGGAGTGAGATCACTCTTAAAAGGCTATTTTAAAATGTAAAATAAATATATTATTATAAAAAAACACTTTAATGAGATTTAAACCCTCTACCATACCTTAAACTTCCAAAAATCACACATGCCTTTCTAGGTCTACTTACTAATTGCAAGAGGACTGTGTCATAACAATGAGTATCTACACTAATGGTCTGACCCCTAGGATGGCATGATAAGATTTAACAAGTTTTAATGATAAATTTTACTGAAAATTAACTCTTTATCAGATCTTTATGGGATCTAAAATTACCATTTCCTCTAAAAAGGTTTCTAACATTGACTTTATTACTAACTGTGTTAGGCAAGATTGTAAATGAATGACAAGAGACTATGTTTTCATGCCTTACCTATGTATTTGAGTCTTAATAAATCTTGATATGAATTTATTAGGTCATATAAAAAATTATTTATCCCTCCTCTATCCTTCATTAGTCATTTAGTGGATCATGTTACCTATCACAACATCCTTCCTCTTTATTAACTCTCAAAACCTACAACTTGTCAACATTTTAGTAGGTGTATATTAGAGGAAATAGAGATGAATGAGATGCATTAAATCAATAATTGTGACCTTTAAGACCTTTCATAACACTTGTAACCTTTCTCTCACCAATCTCCTTAACATTTTACTCTTTAAACAATGTTTTTAGCCATTATTTAGTCCTAGTATGTATACTAAGTATGTGTACTACCTTCATGAGTTAATACTACTATGTATTATCTTGATAAAATGACTAAAGATGCCTATTTTATGTTTGATGATAGATAAGATTAACACAAGTCTCTTTCTTTAGTGGATGGTCATTATTTTTCAATTTAGGGCACTTAACTAATTATGTCAATGAAAATGTCATTTATATGGTTGTAGGTGTGCCTTTTTTAAGGTTGAATTAACCTTGAATATTAGTGAATCCAAACCTCCTCTTCATAATTTATGAGTTCATTAATATATTATTCTTTTGAAACATTTTTTTAACATGAAACTCCATCATTTTGTCATGAAACTCCATCATTTTGTCATGAAACTCCAACTCCATCATGAACCATTTACTATCAACTCCCTATACCCTTATGGCTATAGGTGGAGTTTATGAGGTATGTGACTATAGATCAGTGTTTTGATCCCCCTCTTCATGTTCTTGATAAATTCATATTATCATTATTATCTTGAAAATTCTTTTTAACATGAAAATAAACATGAAAACTTCTTGTATAGAGCACTCTGCAATCATTTTCCATGCTAACTTGAAGGAAAACATGTCTTCTTTAGAGAAGGCTATAGGCGGTGATTAGTATGGAAATGAGGCATAAAAATTACTTCAAATGAATTTTAGGAATTAATTTTATGTAGGTATTATTAACACTCTTGGTTATACCATAGTCATCACTCTTAACACTTGAATATAGACCTCTCATCTTACCTTGACTATATATGAGCTATTTGGTCCTTGTATGGACTGAGTACAAGTTTTAGACCTTGGAATATGACTAATTAACCTAAAAATAGTCATTTAATGAGTTTTACTTAAGTCTCTCCTAATTTACCTCAATAAATAATTTGATTGTATCTGTATCCTTATATCACCCACCAACCACCTTGAGTTCCAAGAATAAGTAAAACATTATCTGAGTAAAAAAGGTCTGTAAATAGTGATTAGTATGGAAACATAAGATATTGTGTTGTGTAGAGGTGTGGGGTGAGTTAGTGTCAAATCACCTTGGACGCCTACTATTTATTTTGAAACTCTTCACTTTTTTCCATTACCTCATACCAAAAACTTGATATTCACTTCAAAATTCAGCCATTAAGATAGTCAAAACCCTACTAAGAGACTGTGTTTTAATGAAGATGCCTCAAAAATTGAGGTTGGATTTTGATTCAGTAAATACTATATACCTTTTATCCTTGATAAAATATGATTCACCCCTCAAAAAGTGTTCGTCAATAGTCATTTTTACACCTTATTTAAAACAGTGTTTTCTTCCATATAGTTGATTATGTTCAACCTCAGGTTCATGTATAAAGTGTAACCTGTAGGTTACATTTTTTTTTAGCATATTCACACATAGATAAACTTTGTGATCTTGCTAATAATATGTTCAAATATCTCTTGGTGTTATTATGAGTTCAATGATCTAATATCAACCCCATGATTTCCATCAAAGATTCAATATTATTATTTGATGCATATGATTGATTCCCTTAAGCATTTTTATAGGTGATGATATAAGGATCCTTTATATGGAATATGTCAAAATTATGACCTTAAATATGTCACTAAAAGTCATGATAAGCTTATCCTTCACTCTAGAACTTGATGAAATGGTTATACCTAATTTATTTGACCAACATGATTTATAGTGTTCTGAAGATAACATTCCCTTAAAACACTTCTTGATTTTACCTTAAGATTGTCTATAGGTGACATTTATTGACTATTTAATAGTGTTTTTAAGGTCCCTATAGTCCTTGAATGACCATGATGTTTCTCACTATGCTTGACTACTCTTTATTAGTTTATAATGATATGGAGGTGAGATGGAAGGTAGTGAAGATGATGGATAATGGAATGGTGATGGAGTGAAATGAAGCCTTACTATAGTGTAAAGGTAGTGACAAGGTAGTGAGGATGAAGGTAATAAAAAGGGGGTGATTCAAGCATGATAAATGTATGCCAAGACCATTTTAATGATATTAAGAAAACATACACATACTCTCTTCTATATGTATCAATTTGGAGAACTTTGAAGGTGCACAAGATGATTAAATTTAAACCTAATATTTTGCTAAAAACATCAAAATATGCTAAGAAACCTTAAACATTGTTAAACAGTGACTTTTTAGAGATGCTTGAGAGCCATTGATGAGATTTTACTATGAATATTTGGAGAAATTTTGAGAATTTTTCTTGGACAATAAAATAACATGAATGATATCCCTACTAACATGAAACCAATAAATCTTTGAAACCCTTTCTCTCTCATAGACTGTACAATTCTTCATATTTTCTCATAGACTATAGAATTTCAATTTATGACCTTATTAATCTCTATTTGGTCATCACATGTATGTAAAGGACATAAATAATGGCATGGAATGGTGACTCATGTATTTGAGAAGATCCACAAACTCAAATTTTCCTATTGTGATGCCCTGATGTGGGTAAATTGTAAAAAATTGACTACCTTCCTAGATGCAAGACTATTGATGTATTCCTTGAATTACAAGGGATGATTTGTGAAGGATAAGAGACAAATTTAAGAACCAATTTCTCTAGTAGGAATATCTCTAAGTCTAATTTCTTTGGCCAAAATTGTAGGCTTGTATTTTCTCTCTCATGGCCATACCACTTGCAACCCTAAGATCTCTCCTTATGTGTAAACTTTCGAGGTAAATGGAAGAGACTAGGTTTGGGCCTATTTTGAGTCATTTTCCCTTCAATATCTTCTATAATATTTTTTATTCCCTTATATTCATGATTTATACCTTTGTTTTACATAATGACCTTATAATTCCATACACTTTCTTGAAAGATGCATGAAAAAGCTTTCCCTTTACAATTTATTCACAACTTAAGATATGAACCACCAAATTTAGTGATTGTAAAGAATAACACAATTCATAAGATTTGTTATATAAATAAATAAACCTTTTTTCATCTTAATTTGGTAAAAATTGGTATGTGGGAGCCTAAAAATTACCTTTTCCACACTTGAACTAGCATAAAGTGGTTTTTTTCCAAATATCAAACTTTATGAATAATATGAATTCATATATACAAATGTGTTAAAGGATATTTGAGATAATTTAATGGTTTTTTATTACCATATTTTAGATTTAAAGACCAAAATTGTCTGTTTAAGTAAGATAAATGTAGTTTTTCAAAGGAAATTATCACTAGAAAAGGTTTATAACTGTACCATGGAAAAGTTTTAAATTATATGCATTGGTATTTAGCCTTGATATTAAAAATTACCAACATTTTTGGTGAACCATGTGGGTTGACTAGACTAATGGTCAAGAGAACTCATTGGATTTCACATGATAATGATAATGATAATGATAATCTAATGCATTATATCATGGCTTGATGACTCTGACAGACTACCAAATAGGATTTTTAACTTTGTGACACCTTTCATTGACTATAATAGAAAAAAGGCACAAAGGAAAAAAAAAGTAAACAACAACTAAATTAAGAAACAAAGACAACTAACCTAAGGAAATAGAAAAATAGGACAAAATAAGAACAAGGCAATAAACTACTACTTGTGATATTCACTTATTGAAACATGACAACCAACCTAAAATAACTAATTTGAGATAAAAATATTTCCTCCAAGGTTAAATGGAAAGATATTTTTTTCACCATGGAACCTTGAAACATAATTAGCATAGCTTGATAGCTCTCTTTTGTAGCTAAGAGAATTTACACCTTCATAATCTCTTGGGGAATCAATTGGTTCTTCTAATACCAATTTTAGGTGCATGAATTAAATATGTGAGTCCAAGACCCAATCATACTTATTTTAGATATTTTTACTTTTCAAGAACAATCTCAATCCTTCTTGATTCATGAGCTGATGATTATGATCATATTGAAGAACTTGGAGTGGCTCATGTGTCATGTTTGAAAGGCTAACATCTAAGAGAGATAGATCTGATTTCATGACTTCTTGAGACCATAAAAATTAATATTTATCTTTGAAAAGTAGACAAACATATGAAGATGAAGGTAGAAGTTGGTAACCAGGCCTAAAATGTTTAGACAAGTGATCTCCTAAGAAGACAACTTCCTATATTTAACTATTTGGAAGGCTGATTGTTTCTTGTTTGGTGAAAATACTTCTATCAAACTATAATGTATCACATTAAATTAATTTTTATCCTAAATTAATGATATAAAAAAATTAATTTGATTGGACTTCACCAAGATGAAATACAATTGGAGTTCCTTCAAGCTGAATGTTAGAAACAAGAATATTAATTTCTTGATAATGATCATGACGCTACAAGCATATATAAAATTCATTGTTTGAAATTTTTTCATATTCCACATCCACATCCATGTGATGATATATCATGCTCTAAAATTCTATTTTTTCTTCATCTTCATTCTCTAGTTCATACTTGTGTTATATCACTATTGTAAGCACTTATGGATTGTCACAATGAATGGAAGTTACTATGTGATAAAAGAAATCATGGGAAACATCATCAACATGTCCAAATGGAACATATTTATCTTTTATCTCATCATATACTTTTATCTAATCTTATAACTTAGTAGAAACCTATCTGAATTGATCTTTTTTTACACTCTGAAAGATTGGATCATGAACTTCCTTCACAAGAAGTGTGCTAATAGTGATGTTTTCTTTATGTTAATGAAAGAGTCTCTCATCTTCATTCATCTCAGTGGAAATTTATTCATTTACCTCAAAAATGAGAGGCTCCATCTTAAAAATGTGTATGTTAGACCCCTAAAAATACTCAAGAAGATGAGAAAGTTCCAAATATGTTACCATTGATGATTGATTCTACTCATGAGACTAATCAAGCTTAATCACTTTCACCTCATATTTGCTACATGTTCTCTTAGATATATTTCCTTGAAGTAAATTCCTTAGGATTTTTAGGAGAAAAGAGTGGAGACTGAATGAATTCCTTCTTGATTTATAGAACAACACTTATAATTAAACTTAAATTTTGATCACTCTCCCTAGATTGTTCTACCTATTTACAAGTAATGAACTTGGGTTTAGATACTTATTACTTTGCACTTGTTGTAATCATGGGAATGAATTAAGGAATTAAAATTTACTAAGATTGTGTTTCCTTTGTAACTACCATCAAATACTAAATATGTTGATTTTCAAACTCAAATTGCTTAGCTAGATGAGCCTCAAAGTCTTGAACTAACTCATTAGAGATATCTCATTACAAACCTAACTATGAAGGATCTTATATGATCTACTATGAAACATGAAAACTAGCCTCCTCAAAACTCACTTATTTAAGCTTTTGAGGTCTCTCTTAGATAGACTTCCAAGTAGGAAAACTAGGCAAGACTTAGATTGAATCTTGAGGGCTATGATATACATTGGTTTGACATTCATAAAGGGAAAAGGGTAGCTCTATGGGAACATGATACTGCTGGTGGTGACCTTGGTGTTTCTCATGGCCCACCAACCTCTCTTTAATTCATATAATTAGAACACCTATGTATAGGATATCATCACTAAACTTTAAATGGTCTTGATTTATGAAAGATGCACATACCTCTATATCTTGTTGTAAAATGTTCTTTATCTAATGTTTGGGGACCTCTTATCCATAACTATTTTGAGTGTTTATACTTACCATCTATTTCTCACAGCCAAACAAATTTTGTTTGAAGATTAAGATGGATTATCTTGTGACTTTATTGGGCTGATCATGAAGATAACAAGGTTCATGATGGTTATTTTAGGATTGGTATGTGTTTTCATACTGCTAATAAGGATATATATATGGTTGGTGAGGCTCATCATAAGGCTGGTATAAATCATGTTAGGGATGATATATATCATAGTAAGATATACATAGATCATATTGAAACTATTGATAAGGATATGAATGATAAAATTCCTCTCTATAGGATGCCATAGCCTATAAAACCCCATGAAATAGATTAATTATGAAAAAAAGTTGACTTTTACCTAAGATATAAAGACCATATGAGTACTTGAAACTACTTCTGAAGACTAATATGCTACAAATGTGTACTCTAATGTCTAGATCTATGTCCCATCAAGAATGTTAGAAATATTAGAAACCTAGATAACACCCTATTCAAGGTTGATTTCTTAATATCTCCTTCACATTTGGACTAACATTAAAATGGTTGAAGGTGTGGGACACCTAAATCTTAGACGAGACCTATAGATTTTTTAAGTTAGCTCCTCTAATGTATCACTGATGTTCAACCTACTAAAACCTACTATGATTTTAAGGATGAAAAGGGTTAGAAGGATTACTAAATGGTAAATATATTATACCGATGGTGATACACATGTATTGCTAGTTCATCAACTCTATTTAAGCTCCTACAACACTGATAAGTAAAGGAATAACTAAATCTACAACTCTAAATGATTCTTATACAAAATTATTTCATATATAGGTTTTATAAAATGACCAAAGCATGCGGGAAATGATGGAATATGCCTGATTCAAAGCACTAACTAGTCAATATATCCATTGTTAGCTTAGTCAATCAATATCAAACATGGTATATGAATTCCATAAGATGTCATACTAGTATCTAGGTGAGATTAGGACCTAAAAAGGGAGAAAAAATTACCACATGTGCAAATAAAACCAATATAACACACACTAGTATATATTAATCTAAAAATAGTCATTTCATTCCTCTCAAAAGGTTACAAATCTCAATCTTGGTAGAGTCTAATTATGCCCAAGAGATGGATCTTGAAAATAAGATTGAAATCCTAAATATATAATAGTGAGAAGAAATACATTTAATATATTAGAATAAAATATCAAAGAGGAAGTAAACTAATCATCAACTTCAGTCAATTTCAACTATAATTCTAATAATAGTCTTTAAGACTTCTGTTTATGTTGAAAGTCCTTGCATGGCTCCTTTTGGCATTAGAATGAAGTGGTGGGCCATCTTTCACTTGTAAAACTTCTTATTTGTTATTCTACACCATAAGTTGGTTGAAAAATACAATTGAAGTGGGTTAAAGATTAGTTGAATTATCACTCTTACAAGAAGATCATGGAACATTCATGGATTGGTAGTTAACTCATGGTTAGTCAACTTAGAGTAATTAGTAGTTAATACTAGTCAACTCCCTCTTAATCCCTTATTTACATGAAATAAAACTTGAAGATTGAATGTGCATGATATTTATAGTTGAAAACTAGATATGTGGCATGGAAATTTTACAACTCATTTATTATCTCTTCTATGTCATTCACCTTCACTTGATTGATCAAATAGGCTTACTAGGCCAAATAGGCCTAATAACCTAAAATTTCGAATTTTATGACCATTATAATCTACATTAAAACATTTAAAATTATAATTAAAATGATATTTAGGCCTGAAAAACTCCCAATATCATTATATGGTCCTTTTAATGAAGAAACACCTACAACTTAGTCCAAAAAGTTGACTAGGTCAAACTACCTTGAATATATATAGATTAGATATTTTTAATGAGATCCCAAGGTCATTTATAGGCCAATTTTTTATCATATAATGTATTTATGAGGAATTAAAAGTTATAAACTTTACCCTCCAAGGATTGGAATCCATTAAACTGCCTTATAACTCTTCTTTCAACACATTTTCTTCAAAAAACTCTATTTTTTTAATCATGATCCATATAATTACATAAAACAAAGTAAAATTTATGGGAATATCTCTAATTTTAATTCATGTTTTAATAGGTTTTAATATGATTCATTAGATTTTTATTTCAATAAAAATGACTTTTATCATAACTGGTCCTTATGAGTGTTTGGGAGGGTTTTAGAGCTAAACCTTCTTAACAATGGTTCATAAAGTACAATCCTCCAAACCAAAAAATATTTCCATTAATATTTAAGGTATATACCCACTTAATTTATTATATAATGTTTGGTTCCCATTAAAAATCTATGAAAAGATACATAATTAAATTTTCTGATAGGGTTTTGAATGCATTCTGGGCATGCTTATGATCTTATCAATTGTTAATGAAGTACATACCCTAAACCAACATAAATTTTTAATTAAATATAATTTAATATTGGTACTTAAAAAATTATAATATCATTTTTCCAAACTCTTCACGTGGTGAAAGATATGGACATTTGATCAGGTGGCTCGAATGGGTGCCTAAGACTACAAAATTTGAATTCCTTCTTGTGAGTGAAATTATACTTTACATTGTATTTATTTTGATTATAATACCTTATATATGACCTATAACATCTCATTATACTTTATTATGTGTTATATTTCTTTATAAGGGTTGCAAGTGTCTTTAGGTGATACATGCCTTATAGGCCTAAAACTAGGTTTTGGCCTAAAACTGAGTCTTGAGGTCATGATAACCTACAAGATGATATGGATCTAAAAAAATAATTATTAAACATCCAATATCACCTTATATGTCTTCCTTTTTCTTCCCAAACCTCATTTTTCCTTAAATGTCTCTTAAGACTGCATTCTAATTTTAGCCCTCAAGGGCATGGTTTGTATAAAAAATGAAGCGTGATCACTCTTTAAAGGTGATTTGATGATGTAAAATAACTATATTATTATTTTAAAAACTTAAATGATATTAAAACCCTATAACATACCTTAAACCTCTCACAAGCTCACATGCCTCTATAGGCCTACCTACTGACTATAAGAGGACTATGTCAAAATAGTGAGTATATACACTAATCATTTGACCTCTAGGATGGAATGATAAGATTGAAAAAGTTTTAATTATAACTTGTACCAAAATTTAACTCTTTATTTAACCTATATGGGTTCAAAAACTACCATTTCCTCTAAGAAGGCTTCTAATGTTGATTGTGTTACTGACTATGTTAGGCATGACATCAAATGAATGCTAAGAAACTATATTTTCATGACTTAACTATGTATTTAAGAATTAATAAAGATTTATAAGACTATAATAGGTCATATAAAACCTTATTTATCATTCCTTTACCCTTAATTAGTCACTTAGTGGATCATATTGCCTATCACAACATCCTTTCTCTTTATAGGCTCTCAAAACCTATACCCTATCAACATTGTTGTAGATGTATATTGGAGGAAATATAACTAGCTGAGATTAATTACATCAAAAAATTTCACCATTAAGACCTTTAAAACCAATTTTAACCTTTCTCTCACCAATATATTTAGCATTTTTCTCTTCAAACATTTTTTAAAGCATTATACAGTCTTATTCCATATAATAAGTCTGTATAATAACTTCATGAGTTGATACTATTATGTATGATATTGATACAATGATTTTAGATGTTTATTTTATGTTTTATGGGAGATAATATTAACACAAGTCTCATTATTAAGTAGATGGTCCTTAGTTTTCACTTTAGAGCGCCTGACTCACTGTGTCAATGAGAATGCCATTTGATTGGTTGTAGGTGTGCCTCTTAAGGTTTAATTGACCTTGACTATCAAGTAGTGCCTACAAAACTAGTATTCATACATTATGAGTTCATTCCTCTATTTATATTTTTAAACATTCATTAAACATGAAACTCCATCATTTGGTCATGAAACTCCAACTCCATAATGAACCATTTACTATCAACTCCATGCACCTATATAGCTATAGGTGGAGTTTATGAGGTATTTGACTATAGATCAGTGTTTTAATCCCTATCATAATGTTTTTGATCAATTCAAATCATCGTTGTTATCTTGATTATCCTTTTGAACATGAAATTGAAAATTAAAACTTCCTTTATAGGGTAGTATTCCACTATTTTCTATGCCAACTTAAAAGAAAGCCTATGTTCTTTAGAGAAGGCTGTAGGTGGTGATTAGTATGAAAACATGACCTAAACATGAGTTTAAAAAAAAATTATGTCTAAATTTTATCTAATTATTATGATCACTCTTGACTATACCATAGTCATCACTTTTAACACATGAACATAAACCTCTCATCTTATCTTGATTATATGTGAGTTATTTGGTCCTTGTATAGATTGAGTATAGGTCTCAGAACTTGGAATAAGACCAATTGACCTAAAAATAGTCATTTAATGCTTTTGTATTATCTCCTCATTCAACTCAATAAATCAATTGATTGTATCTTTATCTTCATATCATCCACCAACCACCTTGAGTTCCAAATTTAAGTGAAACACTGTATGAGTGAAAAAAGGTATGTAGATGGTGATTAGTATGGAAACATAGGATAGTGTGTTATGTAGAGGTGTGGAGTGAGTTATTTACAATTCAAATTGAAGACCTAATATTCATTTTGAAACTCCTCATTTTTTTCCCTTACCTCATACCAAGAACTTGACATTCACTTTAAAACTCAGCCATTAAGAGAGTTAAAACCCTACTGAGAGACTGTGTTTTAATGTATATGCCTCTTAAATTGTGTTTGTACTTTGAATCATTCAATTATATATACCTTAGATCCATTATCACATATTCATCACCCCTAAAAATGTGTTATTCAATAGTCATTACTCCAATTTCTTGCAAATAGTCTTTTCTTCCATATAATTGACAATGTTTGACCTTAGGTTCATATATGGACTATAACTTGTAAGTTACCCTTATCTGATAATCTTGACCCATAGATAATCCTAGCGATATTTATAATAAAATATTGAATATATCTTGGTTCCAATAAGATTTCAATGATCTACTATCAATCTCATGATTTCCATCAAAGTTTCAATACTATTATTTGATTCATATGACTCATTCCCTTAAGCATTATTGTAGGTGATTATATAGGGTTCCTTTATATGGAATATGTCAAAATAAAAACATTAAGGATGTCACCAAAAGTTCTGGTAAACTTATCCTTTACTATATAACTTTATGAGATGTTTCTACCTCCTTTATTTGACCAACATGCTTCCTAGTGTCCTCAAGACAATATTCCCTTAAAACACTTCTTGACTATACCTTAAGATTGGCTACATGTGATATTTATCAGCTATTTAGCAGTGATTTTAAGGGTCCTATAGTCGTTGAATTACCATGGTGATTCTCATTATTCTTTAATCCTCCTTAGTAGTGAAAATGAAATAATAAGGTAGTGAGGATGAATGTAATAAAATAAAGGTGATTATAGAATTAGTATTATATTCCAGAACCATTTGGAGGATATTAATAAATTATAGGCATGCTCTATTCAATATGTATCTATTTGGAGACATTTAAAGGTGCATAAGATGATTAAATTGTAACCTAAGAGTTTTTTTAAACCTCCAAATATGGTAGTAAACCTTAAACAATGATAAGCAATGACTTTTTAGAGATGATTGAGATCCATTGATGATATTTTGGTATGAATATTTGTATAAATTTTAAGAATTTTTCTTGGAAAATAAAAGAACATGAAGGAGATCCATGCAAACATGAAACTAAGAAATCCTTGAAACCCTTTCTCTCTCATACACTATACAATTTTTTATCTTTGCTTGTAGACTAAAAAATTTCACTCTTTTTCCTTCTTGAATAATTCCATGGAAGGGTGAGTCATGTCCTTGAAAATCTCTACAAACTTGAATTTTCTTGTTGTGATGCCCTGATGAAGAGAAATTACACAAAACTAACTACCTTCCTAAATGTAGGATTGTTGATGTTTGTCTTGAATTAAAATGGATTGTTAATGAAAGATAGGTGACCAATTTTATAACCACTTTCTCTAAAAATAACATCTTTGAGTCTAATTTGTTTGGCCAAAATTATATACTTAGATTCTCTCTCTCATGGTCGTATAACCTACAAACCTAAAGAGTTCTCCTTGTGTGAAAATTAGAAAGGTGAATGAAAGAGACTATTTTTGGGTATATTTTGATTCCTTTTGACTTAAATATCTTCTATAATACCTATTATTTCCTTAGATTCATGATTTAGGCCTCTTCTTTATGGAATGGCCATACAATTCTATACACTTGCTTGAAAGATGTATGATAAATCCTTCTCTTTGTAATTTATTCACAACTTAAGATATGAAACACCAAATTTAGTGCATGTAAAGAATACCATGAGTCATAGGACATGCCATTTTAATAAATATATTTTTTTTAAATCTTAATTTGGCAAAAAAATGGCACATGAGAGCCTAAAAACACCTTTTCCATACTTGAACTTGCATAAAATGGCTTTTTCCAAATATGAAAATTTATGACTAATATAATGTCATGTATATATAAATGTGTTCAAGGGTATTTTAATAATTTAATGGCTCTTTATTACCATTTATACATTTAAATACCAAATTTATCCTTTTAAGCAAGATAAACTTAGTTTTTCAAAGGAAATTATCACTTGAAAAGGCTTATAACTATACCATGGATAAGTTTAAAATTATAAGGGTCGGTATGTGTCCTTGATAGGACAAATTACAAATAGTAAATTTGTATTGATATTCATCTAATGCATTGACTAGATCATCAAGTTTACCCATGAAAGAAGAATCTGAATCACCAAGGTCTAGTAAAGGTCATTTTGTAAAGGCATGTGAGAAATCTTGAGCCAATTAATAAAATACTTTATTGTCATATAATATGATTCTTGATATACATGAAGATATAAGATTGGAAGAGGCTTGGGATTCCTTTTAAAGAGGGTGATCTTCCTCATCTAATGACACCTAAAATAGGTTTTCACCATGGGACTCATCTTTTTTTTTTTTTACTTTTTCCTAGGTTGAAAAGCACCTTAAAATGTTTTTCACTTTAGGACCTGAATGGTTGATTTTATTTTTATTTTTATTTATGACTAAGGAAGTTCACCTGATCTCAAAAATAATTAGTAGGATCTAATGTAATATAAAATACCTATTTATGATCACTGAGTGGAAAACCATCTCTAAAGCCCTATAATTCATAAATTACTTCATCTTTCTATAAATCATCGAATGGTATGTATGAGTCTTGTTTACCCCAATCGATAAATTATGGATGATGCAGGAAAAGAGGGGAAGAATATGGGATAAAAGTAATGGTATGGATGGTATGAGGATAAAATAGGCTAGTTTCATCCAACTCATCATAAATTCTATAATATGACTCTATGTTGTTATCAAAATTATTAGTGTTAGATGATAAATTAGTGTCACTCTCAATATATAAGGGGTCACCCCCATGAAATTTGTATATAGCACCTTGAGTTATTTTATTTTAGTAAATTGATACTATATCGATAGGTCTTTGTTATTTTTCCCCTAATTTTTTACCCTTATAGGCTTGATTATCCATTATCGTATTTGGAATATGATACTTTGTGTTTTGGTAGTAGGAGGTGAAATAATCATTGTATAACCATGAATCATCATCAACCTTAATATATTCTTGTTACTATAAAGTGGTTATAATGAAAACCATGGGTCTTTTCAAACAAGAATCCTCCTTCCTATGCCTTTTCATTTTTAGTTTTTTTGCTTTAGGTCTACCATATGATTTGGGTGTTTTAGGCAAATTGGATAAGTGAAAAACAATACCAATTTTGTATTCCAAAAGGCTATTTCCTTGAATAGTAAAATGATTAGCTATTATAGTAGGTGATGTTGATGAAATGGAGGAAAGAGTACTTGGATCCACATAATTAGACTCAGTTAGTTGATCAACTACATTCTTGTCCTTTCTAGGGATGGGCTCTATGCCAAGGTGGTAGGTAGTTATATATTTCATAATTTACTTTCAAATGTTTGTAGAATTGGTATGACTACAAGTCACTAGGAATAGTAAATTTTAATATAGAATGGGTAAATTTGATACACTAATGGAGAGTAAAAGGTATAAGACACACACTTCATCAATCCATGGTCACCTAAAAATCAAATTATATGACAATTTCAAGTTAGAACATGACAAAGAATATCATGGTTTAGAGTTCTAATGATAATAGGTAAACAAATGGTGCCTTGAGATTCCCACTTATCATTATCATATGATTTGATAGTGATGGAATTAGCTAAAGATATAATAATGTATAGCCCAAGTATTTGACCAAATTGAAAGCTATAATATTTATCCCTAAATATTGTTTATGAGGACTCATTTAATTTTATACCAAGAAATGATTGATTCTATATAAATAAAGTTATTATGTAAATTTCCAAGGGATGACTTATTATCTTGATCAAAAGTAAGTTGTTGGCATGGATCCAAATGACTCACTAGTGTTTGACATTCATTAGGAAAAATTTCACTTGGGAGCTTAGATTAACTCAAAAGGTCATTTAATATGTTCATGTGGATATTTGATGTATGTAGAAGATATAAAATACAATTTTATAATGGTATATGTTATAGTTTTTCCATAATATTATATGTTTTGTCATTAATAGGATTAATTATCTTGGTTTTATGAGGTGGAGGACCTTAAATGGGAATTTTGGAAGAAGAAGGTACATGACCTTGAATGGTAACCTTAGAGCATTGAGTCTTGATTACACAACCTCAAGTTAGTGAGATGTTACCATAATTAGAAAAATGTGAGTAAGAACCTAAAATGTAACTCTCTACTATTGATTACAATTTGGGATATTATAAGATAAAGGAGGATTATCAGAACATGGGGTAGAGGTCCTAAAATAGATGGAAAAAGTCTTCAATTATTGTTGGAGTTTAGCTTAGGGTTGATCTTAATGGTATCTATATGTCCACTAGTAATGCAGCCTATAATATTATAGTTTTAACGTACATTATTATAGTTAACTTCATTGAAATGAGCATCTTAACCTTGATTTTAAATTTGATGTTGTTGATTCTACCTTTGATTCTAATTTTTTGGAAGTTTATTATGGTTTTGATTATTAACTTGATGTTGATTCTAGTGTTGATTATTATTATAGTTATGTTATGGAAAAGTGTTTTGATAGATACCAAATTCTGATTAGATGTGGCCACATTATCCAACTCTATTTCACTAGTTTCAAATATATCTTGGATGATATTTCTAAGATATACACATTTATGAATGGGAAACCTTTGACTCAATGATAATAAAAAATTCATTCTCCTGATACCAATCAAGTTTAGGCTAATTCTATAAAAATGGTTTGGGCATTAACCAAATGATCATGGTAGTGGTAACTAGATTTTGGAAATCCATATCAATAGGCTCACCAAAGATTACTAAAAAATATATTGTGATAATGATCTCTTATTAGAGGGGGACTTTTCAAAGTGAGGGGTTGAGAAGGTGGGTTGGTCCACATAGGTGGTGGATGAAATATTTACTAATGCTGAGATTTAGTTACCCCATCTCCTATGATATTTCTATTCCTCGTGAATGGTTTTCACTTATCTAATGGAATCATTTATGTGTGTACAGGATCTTATGTCTGAGCCTTATTCTAAACTTGATTATGAGAGTATATCAAGATTATCCCTTTGTCCATAAGATATTTCTCAATTTATATTCCCTTGGTAATTACATCATCAAATGTATTAGTGAAATGAATCTTGAGATTATGAGCTATATCATAATACAAATTAGTAGTGAACATTTTAGCTAATTATTTTTTGGGGAGATTATGTAGCATTAAACTAGCCAATGAGCACCACTATTGTAAATCGATAGCAAATTATTCTCTTCCTCATTGTTTAGTGTTACATGAATCAACCATAGTTAGTTAATGCCCCACATTAGAATATAAGTGCTTCATGAATATCTTAGAAAAGTCATAAAAAAATTAATGGAATTTTTAGGCAAACCAAGGAACCATTCTAAATCATTTTCCACCAAACTATGAGGAAACAAGCAAAGTAGGTAGATACTGCTATACACAACTTCTTGACATGAAATAAAGAACTCTTTTTGAGGTTCCATGGGATCACCTTTACCTTTGTATTTCTCAAATTTGGGCATCTCAAAATGATTCAGGAAAGGTATCTAAAAATAGATCATATAAAAGGGATAAGAGCATATATCTTCTATTTTAAACTTCATATTCTGATTTCCTGCCTGAACGGTTGAAACTACATATTTAACCTCCTATAAATCCTAAAAAGTAGGACCAAAATGAGAGTAATTGGGAAAATTTTAACTAGTATTTAAAGGTAAATTATTTTTTATTGGATAAAGAGGTGATGTAGAATATTACATAATATATATGTGATTGGTGCTACCAAGAATATTTGCTCTTTGATTAGAGTTGTATTACTACAAGGTGACTTGTTGTTGATGAGGCACTTACTAATGAGTGCCATGTTGGTTTGGAGGGAACTGAGGCTTAAATGGAAGAATTTTTTATTAGGTATTAAACTAAATCTGGTGAGATTAGAGAGGAATCTATTTTTGATTTTTAGTAATTTGTCAATTAGGGGGAACTTATTATTTATTAAGTGGTATATGTTGTTAGCTTGAAGAGATCCATTTTTGAATATAATCAATAAGTGGTTGACTATAATAAATATGTTAATGATTATAAATTCTGTTTTAGGTATTGGTTATCACTTGGTGAGGTGGATTATTTGTCACCACTTGTTGAAGGAGTCGATTATTACTTGCAACCTACTATTTTAGACCATTCATCACTACTTATTGAAGTGGCATATTATTACTTATAACCTAATATGATGTACTAGGAATTATTTCAATGTGTTTCTATAAAACACCTAGAATATTGGGAGAAATGGTCATTTGTTTGTAGGAACACTCTACTGTGTTGTAGAGGGAACTTGATGTGGGTTGGGGTATCCCTTTTGAGATTTATCTACCATATATTGGAAATAATCTATGGGGAGATTTAAATTAGTATTATTTATGATATTTATTCTAGATATTGGTTCACTAAACATATCTAAAACTAATGACTTGTTGTCAAATGGATCAGGGTTATACATGGGATAAGTTCGCAAATCCACTAGATGAATAGTCAAAGGACTTAGCTCTATCAGTGATAAGTTTTGAATATCCAACATAGTAAGGGATCTAGTAAGAGTAGATAAAGCCTATATATATTATTTAATTTGAGTGGAAATAATTTAAATTTGAGAATATTTGTCAACAAGTTAACCCTTCCCCTTATCAGAAAGTATAAGAGCTTGATTAAAATATAGTATATAAGTTTGAGCTTGGGTAGAAGTTTCTTGATTGTCTAATAATGCAAGAGGTATTTATTTGGGTATTGTAACCAAATAACATAAGTCATCTATGGGAAACTTAGGGATAAATTTATTCCCATTTCTAATAATTTAAGAATACGTTCATCCTTGTCAAAAAGTTTTCATAAAAACTAATCATGTCTATATTCAACACTAGGTGGCATGCTCATAATATACATAAGATTAGGTCTATACTTTGTATCAAATGGTACATGTGAAAGGTAAAATTAGTATTGGCCTTATTTAGAACAAGATGGTATGAAAAAAAGGTATGGGATATGTTATTCAAGTTCAACATTAGATGACATGTTAGCAAGGTATTATTGATCTCATTCATCCTCTACATAGTGGTCATACCCATATGGGTTATAAACTACCTCTTCATAAAAGGATGGGTTATTGATAGCCCCAATACATGTATACTTAGGCATGTATAGGTTTACGAACTTCATCTTGAAAAGGGATTGGATATCTAAAAAGTAGTCTTGACTTGGGATGTGGATTTAATATAAAATAACACTTGGGAATGTTCTAAAGTAAGATGTCTTGCTTGTGTTAAGGTAAATATCAAACTATAAGAAACCAATCAAAGGATACATTAATTTAAATAGTTTAAAAAATCAAGGATATATTAATTAAATGTGTTTTAAAAAGGTGCACATAATCTTTGGGTAAATGGTTTCAAGTGAAACTATTTAATGTTTAGATTTTGGAAACATTTGAACTTGGTCTTAACTAGAAAGGATTAGATCCTAGAAACTTGACTTGATTAGAGGAACTTTGGAATGTTGTAAAAAATTTGGTTTTATACAATATCAAATCAAGTTTTAACTAAGCTTAGACCTTTAAATTATAAAGGAGTTGACCTATTTTTTCAACCTTAGAAAATATTTGAATTTGAGTTTGGAAAATAGCTAAATTTGGTTGACTTTGGAAGAGTTTGCATAGAACTATAACTTGATCTTGGAATAAGAATTAGTTTGAATATAATTTGAATAAGATTTATGGTATAATGACATGATTTGAAAAAAAGTTGAGTTTTGGATTTAAAATTGTTTGAATTCATAATTGGAACTTGGATTTGGAATTTAGCTTAGGTTTGAAATAAAATTGATAAAATAATGGAAAATTTTAGACAAGAATTTGGAACCTTTGTCTTGTTTTTATTTGAGGTATATAATTTGAATTTGAATAAGTATTTGGTTCAAATTAGGAAACCTAATGACATGGTTTGGATAAAGTTTGACATTTAACTTTTTTTTGACATAGAATTATGGTAGGTTAAAACCTTGTTGTCCATGTATAAAAACTATTTTATACTTGGAATTGGTTTGTTTGAGTTGGTTTTAAGTATAAAAAATGTTTTGATGCAACAATCAAGTAATAACACATAAGTATGACAAGTTAATTCAAATAAATAACATGGGTTTGCATCACATTCATTCAAACCTTTTATATATTTGACTTGAGAAAGGATTATAAAATTTAAGGTTATTTAAAGAAATTATCATAATTACTGGTGATGTTTTAATACCATCTTTCTCTCAAAATGTTTATATTGTCAAGGTTATCTTTAAGGGTTATTACCTTTACAACCCTACATTATAAAATTTAAGATTATTTAAATAAATTATTACAATTATCATTGATTTTTTAATCCTACTTTTATCTCAAAATGTTTATATGAGTCAGGTAATATTCATGGGGTGTTATCTTTGCACCACTACATTAATGAATGTTCCACACCAAAATAAGGTATTAAAATTTTTTTCTTAGATTTATAGATATTACCATTATACTTTTTGGTATATGAGCACAAAAATATTTATTAATTGGATGTTGTGGTTCAATGGGCCATTCACCAAAAGGTCTAGTCCCTTTGTAACCACTTTAGCCATAAGGATGTCAATGAAGTGATAATAATTAAGCCAAGATATAAGGGAAATTATAGATAAGATACTATTGACATAGCCTAAATTTATATACCCCATTAAAGAATAAGGTTGGCATGATTCTAGGATGTGATTTAATAGTCAACTCACTCTTAGGACTTTTGGGAAGGTAGTGAACTCCACCCCATGTGTCCAAAATAAAAAGAGGGGTAAAAGGAAAATAATAATTTTAAATTTATTAGTCATCCAAAAGGGGAGAGTATACGTGCAAAGTAATCCTAAAGACACTCAATTAAGAATTAAAAACATGTACAAAATAAAATAACTTTGGAAAGTAAACAAGTTTTTCTTATAACCCAAATGTAAATGTGAATTCATTTTAATCCCAAATAAATTTGTAGAAAATAAACATGATTTGATTATAATAAGAAACACACTTTATTCTACAGGTCCTGAAACATAAGGGACTAGAAGTTTGTAAAATATGATTTTAAGCTAATAAGGATATCAAAAATAAGTTTCTATAAGTCTCAATTTTCTTTTTCCATTGAATGATTTCATAATTCCATAGTCTGATTTTAGTGTTCAAACAACTAAATTTATTATTTTCAAAAATATAAAACACATAAAGATTATAATGATTTAAATACTATGGTATATAATTTTATTATTAATTTCAATGATTTCACTAAGGCTGACCTTCAAATAAAATAAAAAAAATAGGCATAAACTAATTTTACCATTGAGGTCAATGATTTTGTTAGCATTAGTTACAATTTCACTATATCAAAAATGATTTGTCCAAAGTTTCTCCCAATTTCATTGATTTGGAAAATGGGGTCAAAAATAATAAAATATAATAACAAAGTCAATAAAAAATAAATTAAATCCAATTAAAAAGATGAATAGTGAGGTAAAAAATCACATAATTAATTTCATGAATCTTCGCATGATTTCATTGATCTTATCTCTAAATTCATGATTCTATACAAAATACCACAAGAAAAAAAATAGTATAGACATAATTTTATGATTTGCAAATGATTTTTCTACACCTAAAATTATTTTGCTAATTTTTCTTATAATTTTGAAATTAGGTAGAATACATAGAAAATAATGTAAGGTGATTTTTATTTTATAAGAAATGATTTCACTCAAGATGCCTTGATTTAACTGTTAAGACCTACATAAAATAAAAGTGTTAGAACCAATGGTTTCACCACTACATTTGATGATTTCACTGAAGTTCATGCCAATTTTTAAATTCTATAGTTAAGAGTTTATAGTCAAGTAGAACATTTTTCTAATTATGACCTTCCACAAAAATTAATGAAATTTAGAAGTAAAGGAGTGAATTAAATTATTTTCAAGGATAATCTTGGTAATTATATGAATTTAAATGCTCTAGAATATCTTTTGGGGTGTGTCTAATCCTTTGGGTCCCATTGAGTGTGTCATTATGTAGATTAAAAATACAATATACGTTATTCAACCCTTTGTGAATAAAATCAAAATGAACTTGATGAAATAACATCTCAATCCTAATCCCTAATTTCAACTATGTGTAAAATAAGTAATAAATGTACATTAGAAGACAAAAACAATGTTTATACCTCATTACAAGATTTTCTTGAGAACTGGTCTTAAGAGGTTAAGTTCAGATTTTAGGTTATGGAGTCTTTTGATATGGTTTATTTTGCATTTGGAAAGCACCTCTCATTGTCTAAACTTAATTCTTTGTCTTATCTTAGCATGAAAATGTGTCGAAGTTCTTTGTATAATTGGATAGAGTATGTTTGCATGATAAAGCTTGATAAATGAAAGGGGTGAGTCTTGTATTATATATTTACTAAATCATTGTAAACCATGAATATGATCTAAAGATGGAGGGTTGAGAATGAATCCTTAACCTCATCAATATAGGAGTTTTAAAGTGTAAGAGGCTCCATTAATGGATACATGGAGTATATCAGAGGGGTGTAAGATATTAAAATGTTAACCCTTTGTCTATGTAAGTGAGGTGTATGAACTTGTCTTGAGTGTGTAAGTAGTGTAAGACATGTCATAACCTTTATTTTCTTACAAACTTTTCCTTATGATAACATCCATTTGTGACTAATATTCTAACTTTGAATGTAAGAAAATAGGATAATTTAAAATCCATGGATTTTTCTATTAGAGGAATGATTGGGTTTGATTAAGTGGGATTAATAAATAATTATAAGAATAGTGGATTTTTTCAATGTTTTATTTATCAATCAAGTATTCACTTAATTTTTTTGTGAAGCCACTTTCAAAGGATTGATTTAATATAGGATGCACTCAATAATATTAATGATGCAATATGATCCATTTCCTTAATCAGGGATGTATCATTATGATTTTGGGTCAAGATAACAATCATATAATTAATATTAGATATAGTGGTAACTTGCATGTAAGTATGAAAAATAACTCTTGATTGTAGTTTAGACATGAAAATGATTAAAATGAAGTGTTTACACTAATCTAGGAATGTAAACTAGTGATCTGGGATATGGCGATAGCCTATTTAGAAATTTGAAAAGTTCTTACACATATTAGTTGATCCTAAATATGTGCATCTAGTATGTTGGGTTTGCTAAGAGAGTATTTGGGTATATCGATATGAGATAGTGTGAACAATATTTAAATGTGTATAAAAAGTCTAAATATTTTAAAATGTGCCAAATTTGATGTTTCTAAGGTTTTTAATACCAAATTTAGGAGTTTGAAAATTCCCCCCTTTTAATTTAGTATTGAAAATGCTTGATTAAAAGGACAAAAGAATAAATTTATTACTTATGGTTAAATACACTTGTTTTTTATAATCATGCCCCAAATTTCCCACTTTTTCTATGCAAGAATTGATAGGAAAAATGTATATATCAATACCAATTCATGATATAAAATATAAATTAATATAGATCATTAAATTATTTAAAATTGAAAACTCAAGGAGAAAATGCACATAATAGAATTCCAACCAAGTTTCCACTTGTTTCACTTGCTTAAATAATTCCATAAGGTGATTATAAATAGTTCCATAAGGTAATTATAACCCAAGGAGATCAACTCCTAAAACCATGAGTTGAGAAGTGTTAATGAATCAACCAATATTTGATAAAGAGAAATTATAGAAGTTGAGTGCCATAAAAACCTCAACTACACTACTATAAGTCTGACCATAATAATTTTTTTGAGACTATAAACTAAGTTCATATGTAAATGTGGAACCTTGAAATAGGTTTGATTATCAACATAGAACCCTAAATAAGGTTTCCTATTAGAATGTAAATCTAGATCAACTATTAAAGATGGATTGTAGATCAAAAGTGATTATGTAGTATTATCATTCCCCATTGATTCAAAATATAAAATATAGAAATGTGTTTCCATGGAAAACATTAATGTATAAAATCCTTCCATTTATACCTCACAATGATATAAAATTCCATCATTTTGTAGACACCAAAATTACATCACACATGTGCATAACTCCCTATGTTGAAATCACCCTTGAGCCCCTTTTCAATAATAATAATTAGCCCTCCTAACCCATGATTTTAACCCTCACACATTTAATTAATTTAAAATATTTAATTAAGTTAATTAAAAACCACTTATGCCACCTTACCTAGCCAGCTCATCCTAGACTAATTCTTACCCTCTAAGTCACCTCAAGACATAGTCCCCTTATCTTAACTACCCATGACTTGTTCTTACCACAAAAATAAATTACTAACAAACTAAGCTCTTCTTAACCTCCCATTTCTACCATTTCCTAATGGATACCACACTTGGCATGAGAAAGAACAAAAAATAGGCTAAAAATAACCCTTTTACCCATTCAAATTCCATCGATGTCAATCAAACCACAACTGATGTCAGCAGAATGATCGATGTTAGTTACTTAATCCAAACTCTAAACTAATGTTCAAGTCAACAGAAATTAATAAAACTCATTTTATTCACATACAGGATTTTGGCATCCGAATTTCCACATCTTGGCTTATTATTCCCTTGCAAAAATCAATTCAGACAAGGAACCAAGCTCTCGAGAACCAATACACATGTTTGTTTTCTCTATTCAAGGCATTGGTTTGAAAACCCATATAGGATCCATCTATTTGACACTTATCTTTCAATCACTTCTTCAACTAAGTACACCACTTATTCTGTAAGTCTTTAACTAGTCACTTTATATCTACTATTTATTATTTTACACATTCCTAACTGAACCCCCATGAAGGAGATATAATGCTTCCCCACTTATTTCCCCTTGTTATAACACACTAAACATTTGAACAAACCCATCCAAATAATACTCTCTCTCTCTCATAACTCTCCTTAACCTTCTATACCTAACCAAAACCATTTCCCAGACCTAGAAAAGCCTTATGCAAATTCCTAAGAAATTATTGCACCTACCGACATTAGTCACCATATCGATATTGGTCACACTTGATCACCAACCTTGATAGCCTAAAAAACATAAAAAACTATGGATTTGAGTAACCTCTCTAAAATCTACACAAATAACTTCCAAAATACAAACTGAATATACTACTTGCACTCTATTACTCTCTGTTGCACTTAGGTTGTGAATAATGGTAACATATCTCTCTTTTAATCTCTTTTTTCCTCTCTCTTTGATATTTATTACTCTTTTGTTTCTCAAAAGGGTATTTTTATACCTAAGGAAGTTTGACACTTCCTAAAACAAGAGCATAGCTTGGCAACCCATTCATATATCTACTAACAGATATTTTTGTGGGAGTGCTTTTTTACCTATAGGTATTCCTCCCTAGCTATAGAGGAGTACTCAAAATGTCTAGATACGATGTGCAAACCAATCTAGGTTGATTCTAATCACTTATCCTTATCCTTCTTCTATATTATTCTTTAGACTTGAAATAGACATAATTTTAGCGAAACATTTTTGGCATGTCTGGTGGGACCCTGGAGTTTTCCTTAGATTCATTACTTATTTTAAGAATTCATATAGGTGCATTATAGTTAAAATTTAATTTCTTTCACTTTCTCCTTCTTTTCTCCCTCAAATTGAAATATTCAATATTTTATTTTTTGTTTAAAGGCAATAATCTAAAATTTATTCTCCCTTGCCACTCGTCTTTTCTCTTTGCCTGTAAAAGCAATTTATCATTTTTATTACAATTTAAAATAATCTCTTCTTTATTTATTTCTTGAATGCACATTAGGATATTTAATTTCATTCTCTACTCCTATTTCATCATTATTTTCATTTGAATCTAAACATTTCAGATTTGGGTTTAAAAATTACTACACTTCATTATTTGTTTATTGTATATTAGCTCACTTAGTTAATTAAAAGCATTATGAATGAATTTTAGTGCACCTATGTTACAAAAATAGATCACACTCACAAAAACAAACATCTAAACTCACCTAAAATGAGGCCCATTAGGATTTCATCACCTAGTAGATCACCTTACCCTACCTGGCTATCCTACTTGGATTTCACCAACTAGGGGAGAACCCACTATGTTCTCTAGCAGAGTATAAACTCTAAGCAACAAGTATATTTTGGCTAAGTGGCCTGGCTTGGATTGAGGTCTATGAATTTTAGGGAGCAAGATCCTATAACAAGCCATGTACCTAGTCTAACACATATTCCCTCTTGAGTACTAAAACTAACTTGAAACTAGCTCTAGATTGCTTTCTATTACCTTTGTTAACCAAATTATCTTCTCACTATCTAATTAAGGCATAATCCAACATGAGACTAAAATTAATCTCTAGGATTTAATAATTAGTGGTTGTATTTTCATTTTTTTCTTTTCTATTGCCTTCTGTATTTTGGAGTTGGTAAGGACATTTTTTCATTGATTCACAAAATCAACACTATTTTTAATACTCAAGTTATATAACCTATTATATCAAGTTTTTTTAGTGTTCTTTCTTCTTACACAAACCTCTTGCATCCTTTATTTTACCTAGATTCTACCTCTATATTTCTAGAATATTATATTTTCCACCTCCTAGGATATGATAGTGACCGACATCAGTTGATTCCATCAACATTGTCAGAATTTAGCCTACCAACATTGATTAATTCCACTGACATCAACAAACTTTGACTACTGACATCGGTCAATTGATCAACATTGACAACATTGTAATTTTAGTTTTTTTAAATTAGCAAGCTAAAATAACCTACTTAGCTACACCTAAACTTGGTGTTTCCTTATTATTTCAATTATAGTGTTAATAATATTTATACTTTTTATATGGTATTAACATGAGCCCAAGCTAAAATTATTTCCGATTACGTAAGCTGACAACCACTTTCACCTTCCCCTCTTGTTGTTGATTCTATCATGGAGCATACTTTAGATACATAGCATAATCTTAGAACCAACCAAATTCCCATTGTGCCTAAAGGAAATTAAGATTTTACTAAATTTCTTGATTGCAATGTGGCAGCCCTTCAACATTACCTTGTCATGAGTTGAACCCACAATTCTTCAAGTATCCCACTATATGGTATGCTAACCTCTCTATTGGAGAAAACTTTAGTATCAATTGTCTCCACTATTTTCCCCATGGTTACTCAAACCACCACTTCAACAAGTAACCCAACCATAAATAATGTCTAAAGTTTAGCATCACCAACTTACCAATCCCACCTAAACCATGATGTGACTTCCCTACTTTCAAAACCATAAGTAGTTCAGTCAAGTCTCACCCCATTTTAGAATTTGGTGGTACATATTCCATCTACTATTGTGCCTATAATTACTCAAGTTATGAGTCACCCTTCACCTAGTATAACCATGCCAATAACCCAACCTATAACAATAACATCCAATAAAAACATAGTCTTTAACACAATGGGACAAGCCCCTTTTATTTTTACCCCCAAACTATGACTCATTATCCTTATGTTGCACCAACACAACCTCAAAAATCTATCTTAGACACTCCCTCAAATTCTTATTAGGTTCCTTATAACTTAGGGGGTATCTCCCAAACCAATCCCCCTCCAGACCTCATTAAGATGTCTAATCTAGATACATCTGTTCCAGGTTTAAAGAATGTGTTATCTTATGATCAGATATGTAATGAACCCATCCATCCTTCTATGTCTATTCTCCCTTATCCAAGCCAATGGTAACTCCCAAAATTTACTCATTTCTAGATTAAATAAGACCCACA
Organism: Torreya grandis; assembly: GCA_037957365.1. Taxonomy (NCBI): domain Eukaryota; kingdom Viridiplantae; phylum Streptophyta; class Pinopsida; order Cupressales; family Taxaceae; genus Torreya; species Torreya grandis. Next base: position 362,513 of record JARHVA010006228.1, on the reverse strand, counting down.
ACAACATTTGTGAGCATTTACACATGATTTTTATTTAATAGGGCATGATGATGCATTATTATTTTGCACTTTCCCTATGTCTCTTTTTAGTACTACCCTGGATTGGTATAGATCTATAACTTAGCACTCCATTTTATCATTTACCCAACTCACACAAATATTCATAGACCATTTCTCTATTAATATTTTAAGAAAAGTTTTCTATTATAGACCTTTATTCTATTAGAAAATTTGAGGATGAGTCTATCAAAAAAAATTCACCCACTAGAGAGGCTTGATCAATCAAATCTCCTTCTCCTTACCCCAACCTTAGCTTATTGAGATCTTCTCAAGGTCATGTGTTAAGCACATTTTTTCCACACTCTAAGTATAAACCTTTTGCACATTAGATGAGGCCTTTACAATGCCACAAACACTAAAGATTTGGGCTATAGATGAAGTCAGAGTCAAGTTGCGTAGCAAGAATGCCAATTCAAAATTGAATGACTCCTCTTCTTCTAAAACTTCTCCTTCTAACCAAAAATCTAAATTCTCCACCAATGTGATGGTCATTAAATTAGCTTCTTCCACAACCACAAATCAACCTAATTCCTTGACTTCACAAAATATGACCAAGCAATTCTAACAATGGTATGAAAAAAGATAATACACTCCCATTGGGGAGTCATATGATTCTATTTTAGAAAAACTATTGCAATAAGGTGTCATAACCCTTCCTCAAATCAAACCTCCTATACAGTTTGACCCCTCCCATCCTATTCCAACTTGGTATAAGGAGGATAATTTTTATGGTTACCATCAAGTTAAAGGCCATAATTCTAATACTTATAAAACATTCAGGAACATTTTTCAAAACATGCTTCATAGGGGTGATCTTGTCTTGGATAATCCTAATGTGCCCACTAATAAAAATATGGATGTGTTTAAATAGCCTTTTCCTAACCATTCACCCAATCAAAATATTATTTAGACCATGACTAAATCATGTGATCATAAGATCCATATGGTTAATATGGTATTTCCTTTACCTCTAGTTCAACCTCTCCCATAATAGGAGGCACCCATTTTATTGACTCCTCCCCCATAGTCAGTGGCATTTGTTTTTCCCATTCTTCTTCCTCAAGTATAAGATCTTATTTCACCTGTTCCAATCCCACATTAGGAAGAGCCTCCTTTACCACTCTTTTTGCCATCAAAGGAGCCTATATTTATAGTTCCATTTACACCAATGTTACCTATCCTCTTACCACTTGAATACCACACCTTACCCATTTTGTAACCACATGTTTAGGGTAACATCATTTTTATGTTATACCCTCTTAAATAACCCTCTTCACCTAGCTCTCCTCCACTGATAGAGATTAATACTCCATCCACTCCACCTTTACACCTAGAAGAGTCAGTGTTATTTACTCCTACATTAGATGAGAGGCCTAATGTGATTACTCTAATTCTACCACTTTTAACACTTCTTTTACCTATGGAGGATCATAATTTACTTATTCCTCACCCACATGTTTAGTGAGAAATTATACCTATGCCCTACCCACTTAAGGAAACATCTTCGCCTACCTCTCCTCCACCCATGGAAGACCATGCCTCTTTTCCTATCTTTATCAAAGAAGGCCTTATTGTGGTTATTTCTCATCATTGGCTTGAGATACTAGAGACTAATAATTTCACTCTTTATCCTTCTAAAGAAGCAACTATAAGGCCTACATCAACTTCATATAAACCCTTCTCATAGTCGATGAAAATTCTAGAATTTCTTGACCCCATGAAGCTAAATCACGTAGTATTTTAGGATTGACTTATAAATCCTTATCCTACATAATGAGTATTAGCCTTTACCACCAACCCTCTCACTACCCTTTACCCCAAGGTCTTTGATAAAGCTAAAGCTTCTTCACCAAAATCACCATAAGCTCATCCATCTATGTCATAACCCTTACCCTCATAGGCATCTACCACATTAAATTAGATCAAGTATTTAGGCATATATCCCATCTCTAATCTAATTAATCCATAGGTGATACTAGATCTAACTTTCCAACCATAAGTTATAATTTTATGGCTTAAACTACAAAAAAAATGTTAATCTTCCTAGATCTCACTGATCCTTCCCTCTTCAACCCTCAACATTACCATCAATTTTGGGATTGTACCCCTCTACTTTAGTTGGAATATCATTGATCCAAGTGAAATAAAAGGCTAAGTTACCTATAATACTAATTCTACCACCTAGTAGGACTTTCACATCTAACACCATGATACCTAACACCAATAAAGTGTCAACAAAACATGTAACTTCAATACCACCAAATAAGGAACCATGTAAAATCACCCCTATGACTCTTAAATAGAAGAAGGTGTCCACTCCTATTACCACAACAAGTTTTATCCCACTTGTAGGCTCTTAGAGCTTTTTCCTACGTCAGTTGTTGAAATCTTACATAATAACTCTTCCTCCCATTAAGCCTTATAGCCCTCTTGGATTGGAACCATCTTGGTTTAATGATACATAAGTATGTCTATATCATCATTCACGTGGACATGATATTGAGAGTTGTAAAGCTCCCACAATAGTCATTCAAAAACACTTTGATGTTAACACTCTCTTTGTTGATACTCATGTTAACCTTCCTATTATTTCACCTATAACATCCACAATACCTCATATTATTCCACCTAAATTCAAACCCAAAGATGTTTTCGTACCCCATTTTCCACCTCCTTCACCTATGTTTCAAATCAACATAGTTAATGTGGCCATGTGGTCATAAAATCAAAAGGATAAAGGTAAGGAAAAGGTCACTACTCCTTGGGCTCATCCCTTTTCTAAAGACACTCCTCCTTTGATTCCCAAGATTTCCATCTTTGGTGTCCTAAAACAAACATCTTTAGACATTATTTAAAGCTGAATGGTGAAATATCTTCATCAAACTCCTATGAAAATCTCCTTGTATGACTAAATCCAAAACTCACCCCAACACTATCAAGCTTTGATTAGTGCCTTGTAAGTGGTTGAGGTACAACCTGATGATCCCCAACCTCTTACAACTTTGGTTAGCTCTCCTAATTTCATCTCATTGATTTCCTCTAGTAATTCATAAATTCCACTTCAACAGCTTGAAGATAAGGATTCTACCCTTTTTATTACTACATACATTAATCAAAATCATGTCAAAAGAGTCATGATTGATGGGGGAGATAGTATTAATATTATTTCCACTCATTCCTACAAACAACTAGATCTTCTGAATAATTTTAGGTCTCAAACTGATGTAGTGCTCCACTCTTTTAATCATACCACATTTACTACATTAAACATTGTTATCTTACATATCTATGTATGTCCCCACATAATTATCAAGCTCTTGTATGTTGTATAAGGAGAGTTCCAATATAACATACTATTTGGATGACCTTGGATATGTGTTATGGCATGTGTACCCTCAACTTTGCACCACTATGTTATGTTTGGGCATAATGGACAAGTACATGTTATACCCACTGACCCACCTCTATTTAAAACATGCAAGATGAATTATAGTAACAATTATTTTCTCATTCCATTAAAGACATCATCTTCTCTGCATGATACTGCTGAAGCTTTCACAAGAACCACTACCCCAGTTACACAGATACTAACAACACAAATTCATAACAAACATCCCATGGAGGAAATTTTTAAACAATTGACACTCAGAGAATATCATTTGTTGATGCTTGACATGTTCCATACTCCACAAGAGTATGTAAAGCTTCATACACACCTAAATTATGATCCTTATATTGGGATAATCATTCCTTATGGGCCCCCTAGCCTTCAAACTCATTTCACATATAAAATAATTGATCAATTTCCCACTATTGATAATACATCCTCTTCACCACAACCATTTGTCTGTGACTTCTCTTTCCTGAGCAAGCCTAGTTTCATTCACACATATCTTTACAGGTGTGCCTAGAAAGGATTTGGTTTGGGTTGTTATGAGTAGGGTGTTTATATGCCCATTGAATATCCCACTAGTAAAACCATTGAAAATGCTAAAACGAGGCATGGAGTGGGTTATGACAAATCAAATAAACTCACCAAAAATTACCATGTACCAATTATTGAGGAGCCAATCTCTCCTTCTCCACCATCACCTATTGAATCAGAGATATATATAATTCCTAATTTTTTTTCAATAAATTCCATCCATTTGGGGCCTCTCACCTATTACTAGGGTAAGGAAACAAGGTCCCTTCCTCTCATTCATCCTAAAATGATTGATGAAGACTCTCCCACTATTAACACTATCTAATGACAATATGATGATTCTATTCTCACATACATGGGTGCATATGATTCCTATATCTAACAATCAATCCATCCAAAACACAAGCTATGTTAAATGAATTAACCATTGACATCAATTTTCCCTCTCAGATAACCCCCATGTCGTCAAGATTGGCCAATCTTTGGATTCCTCTAAGGAAGCTAATTATGCCACATTTCTTAATAACCATAAAAAATCCTTCACTCAGTCTTATAATGACATGCCTGATATTGACCCTTTATCATCACCCATAACATTATCACTAATTGAGATGATAAACTTGTTAATAAAAAACTTCATAAAATGTAACCTTGTATTTCTCTCCCTGTCAAAAAAGAGCTCCAACACCTTCTTTATATTAACTTTATCCAACACATTGACTACCCACAATGGGTTTCCAATATTTTTCCTATCACAAAAGTGATTGTATGAATTTACATTTGCACCAACTATTGTGACCTAAGCCTTGCTTGTCCAAAATATGACTTCCCATTTCCATGTATCAACTAACATGTTGATCTAACAACTACCCATCAGTTGTTATCACTTATGGATGGGTTCTTAGGATATAATCAAATCCTAGTTACTCTTGAGGATTAACAAAAGACAAATTTCATTACCCCATGGGGGAATTTCTATTATTAGGTCATGCCTTTTGGTCTAAATAATGTTGGTGCCACCTACCAATACACTATGCCTTACATCTTCCATGATCTCCTACACAAAAGTATGGAAGACTACATGGATGAGTTACTCAAAAAGTATAAACTTCACCAAGATCACTTGATGATTCTCATAATCATATTTAATCATCTCTTCTAATATAACATTCAACTAAACCCAAATAAATGTGTCTTTAGTATCCTTTATGGTAAACTCTTAAGTTTTACCATTTCTCTCCATAGTATTGAAGTCAACCCTGCTAAGGTTCAAGAAATACTAGAGATGCCTCCACCTACTAATATCAAATAACTCTACAACCTAGAAGGCAAACTTTAGTCAATCCACTACTTCATCTCCCTATTGTCAGATCATTTCCATCCCTTTCACCATCTCCTAAAAAAGATGTCTCCTTCAATTGGAATTTAGATTACTAGGAAGCTTTTGATGCACTCAAATAGTATCTCCTTTCTCCACCAATTATTATTCTACCTAAGGAAAATTAGCCTTTTTACCTTTACATCTCTACAACAAACCATTCTTTGGGTTCTATGATTGAACATATAGATGATCACCATCGATAATAGGTGGTTTACTACATAAGTCATAAACTTATTGATTATGAGACTTGATATACCCATACTTAAAAAATTTACCTTGTATTGGTCTTTTCAGCCTCTAAGCTCTACCATTACCTCTTAAATCACAAAACCTATATGGTCACCCATATTCATCCCCTCAAATAAATTCATTCCAAGACATATCACAACCAACGTGTATCTTAGTGGCTCATGCTCCTTGCAAAATTTGACTTAGATTTTATTCAACAAATGTTTATCAAGGGGAAAATGATCATTGACTAGTTATCTATCGCCCCTTTACCTAACAATCAACCTTCAAACCTTGAATTACCTAATGAATCCATCATAATGCTCCCCACCAATGACATATCCTATCAAATGATAATGTTCTTTGATGGGTCTAAATGTCAATACAGTGGGGGTGTAGGGGTCACTCTTATTCCTCTAGATGGTGAGTGTATGCATTTATCATTTAAACTAGATTTTGAATGTACTAATAATATGGCCAAATATGAGGATTTGATTTTAGGGACTCAAATAGCTATCTTCTTGGGTATCAAGTTAATAACCATTTTTGGTGATTCTCAGCTAGTGGTTAATTAGGTTAATGGTTCCTACCTATGTAAAAATGAAATTTTATAATGGTATAAACATCGTGTAGATATTTTATTAGGGTCATTTTATTCCTATCTCTTACAAACTATTCCTCAATCTATAGATAAGTTTGATGACATAATGGCTTCACTTGTTTCACACATACCCTCTTCACCCTCTTCATTGAAAATATGTGTCACCATGCATCACTTAATATTATCCTCCTATGTATCAAAAAAAATCCTTTTTATTGGAAATTTAACATACAACCCACATGACTTATGGTACAAGAAACTCATAGATTATATTTCATTTTCTATTACCCCTTCTGATCTCTCCAATAATGGGAGATGTGCCTTCATAAAACATGCCACTAATTACACTATGCTAGGGGGACTTCTCTACAAGTGAGGTTTACATGATCTCCTCCTTAGATGCCTCACTAGTACTCAGACTCCCTTCTCTATTAAGGAAGTCCATGATGGGATTTGTGGTGGATATTTCAATGGTCATGTAGTTTCCAAGCCTATCCTTCAACTTGGCTATTATTGGATAACACTCCATCAAAACTATGGTGATTACATTCAATATTGCATAAAATTTCAACAACACACTAACCTCCTTCATGTTCCAAGTCATGCATTACAAGTCACCAAAGTCTCTATTAAGGAAGTCCATGATGGGATTTGTGGTGGATATTTCAATTGTCATGTAGTTTCCAAGCATATCCTTCAACTTGGCTATTATTGGATAACACTCCATCAAGACTATGGTTATTACATTCAACATTGCATCAAATTTCAACAACACACTAACCTCCTTCATGTTCCAAGTCATTCATTACAAGTCACCAAAGTATTATATCCCTTTTCCAAATGGGGCTTGGATCTAATTAGTGAGATTAACCCTCATTCATCCCTCTATCACCATTCTATCATTATTTCCACTAAATACTTCACCAAGTGGGTTGAGGCCATTCCTCTCATCTCTACTAAGGCTAACAAAATTATTGAATTTATCAACCATAACACATCTATCATTTTAGTGTCCCACATAAAATTATAATAAATAATAGAAAATATTTCAGAAACAAGACTGGCCAAAGTCTTTGTGATACCTTTGGAATCAAATTAACTTTCTCATCACCATACTATCCATAAGAAAATAGACAGGTAAAAGCTTCTAAAAAAACATTAACCAAACTTATCATGAAGTTAGTCAATTATAGGGGCAAGGATGGGCACACACACAATCCCTTTACTTTATGGGCTTACTGCACTAGCATTCGAACCCCTATGGGTGTTACACTTTTTCCTTGGTCTATGAGATAGAGGTTGTTTTACCTCTTGAGGTTCAAATTCCTTCTCTTCACATTTCTCTAAAAGACATACCTACTAATGATGAATTTTTCCAAGAACATTTGGCTCAACTTGAAATGCTTGATGAGTTTCATCTCATAGCCCTCAACCACCTCCAAATCTATCAATAGCATATCAAATGTGCTTACAAAAAAAACCTCAAGGAGTGGGATTTCAATATTAGAGATCTCATCTTAAAAGAAAAGAAAATGAGGTAAGTTTTCTCCTAATTTTCTTGGACCCTACATCATAACTCACAAGTATGGATCATGAACTTATCTCTTGTCTTCTCTTTAAGAAAAGATAGAACCCAATCCTTTAAATTACTTACACCTATGACAATTATTTTGTTAATCAAGTGATACTTCACCTCATGTTTAACTTGAGATTTTCCCTTGAGCATACCAATTACATTCATCTCCCTTCCTCTTAACAGTTAGTCCTACACACTTGTTAACCTATGAAGTTCTATTATTTTGCCCTAAAAGTGGAAAACCCCTAAGCCTATATAGTCTTGTCCATGACTAATAGTTTAAAAAAAATGTTATGTATACAAGTTATAATCTATTTGGTCATGATTCTCAATGTAGATTACTCCTTTGAGGGATAACTACATATCTTATCTTTGATACTATTAATAGACTGCTCCCTTGAAGGATAGCTATTTAAACTCAAAAATAAATTCTTAGACCACTCCCTTGAAGGATGGTTAGGCCATGTTTTGTTATCAAGGGAAATAAAATAATAATAATAAGAAAAACAAAAATAAAAACAAAAAGATTAACATATTGATTAGCTTCATACGACCTTAACATAAATGAAATCCCATTGTAGGCTTCTTGTATTGATTAGCTTACACAAAATAAAGCTTTAAGTCATGGACTTGCCTATAGTAACTCTCAAGTCACCCACAGTAGGGGCATATCATCCCCACTTCAAAGGTTATGCTACCCAAACACTTTCACTCATTTTACCGTTTTCCCCTCATACTCTTTCAAGGGAGTTTGAACTCACTTAACACAAGGTGAACATGATGCTTCTCTTACAAACAAAATGGTTGAATTATGCAAAGCATGAAAGAGGTTCATATTCCTATGCCTATTTATGTTATGATTATTGTCTTTACCAGTACATGAGCATTATACCTCTTTATTTCCCATCCCAATAACATGTCAATCTCATTACTGAGATGAAAAATTCATACAAACAATAACATAAACAACCTATCCATTTTAATCATACACAATCACAAATATGGAAAAATGCTAAGATGAAGTTAATAAATTAACTATGCATATACCATCACACATATGGGAAATGATAGTCTAACACAACTAACATTCTCTCCATTAACATAATATAACCATCCACATCAACATCATCATCACTATCACAATAAATGCATCTCAAAATCACAATAACACATCACACACACACACACACACACACACACACACACACACACACACACACACACACACACACACACACACACACACACACACACACACACACACACACACACACACACACACACACACACACACACACACACACACACACACACACACACTCAACATGAATTTACATCAATAGATCATAAAAATATCATCTCTCCCTCAATATATACATCTCTCATCTTGAACTCATAGCCAGTGTGTATATAATATATATAACAATAATAAAATATGGCACTTAGAATCCTTGAGGCTATACGCATGGTCATGGAGAAGCAGTGTCATCACCACTCTCTGCCAATCTACGTCTACATGATATAGAAGGTATGAGATGTGTCACTGATCTCTCCTAATATCTAAACTTAGAATACCTCTAAATCTATGGGAACTCCTTGATGGTCCTCTCATAATAAGTAATCTCATCAAATTCAGTGTTATACCTCACTAGAGATCTAGTCTATGGTGGTCCCATCATACCTATTGAAGGCCCTTGTATTAGTCCCTATGGTGGAGGAGGAGGAGTATCTTAACCTACTACTCTCAAAATATCCCTCTCTATTATTAGCATAGTAACCTTACCTTGTAATACCTTGACCTGTCCCTGCAATGTCACCACCTATGGCTATAAAACTAATACATGTGCCTAAGCTATATCTTGAGCCTATACTAATGCATCTCAAGCCTATATTTCTACATCCTATAAATGTATCATTGCATCTCAGGCATATATAGCTACAACTCTCTCATTACTCTGTATAAATCTAGTGGTGGCCTCTTGACCTAAACTATGGGATGAAAACTTTTCCACCACACAAGATACACCACTACACATTTAGGATCTACTACATCCAGCCCTAATATAAGCTCATTAAAATATGGCCCATCTATCTCTTGGGGAAAGCATATGGGTGCCTATATATCATCTCTCCTATATTAAGAGAAGGTAAGAGGTACATCATGTAGCAATTTGAACTATCTCCTGACCCATGCCATGGGTATCATCTCTAGCTCATTGACTCATCTCACTCTGACCCATAATGTGCTCTATAAACTAACAAGTTGCTCTATCTATCCTCTAAATGCAGGGTATGTCAAGTAGGGTCTCCACATAATATCTATAGGTATCAATCCCTCTATCATGCACCTATAATGATCAATATCTCACATTATGACATATACTCAAGCTTGGCCATACCATCTCTCCACCATCTAAAACTAACCCTAAAACTAGCTACAATCATGGAAGGTAATCCCAATGGTCTTGTCACCATGATATTCTCATATTCCCAATAATGGATTAAATGCTTGACATACAAACTATATCATCATCATAGTCTCAACCCCCATATCTCTCTATATAAATATGCCAAAAATCTAGTCCTCATGTGAATATGCTCTACTGCTAAACCATCTATGCTAGAACACCTATCAATACAATAGGAAATCTCCTACCATCTACATCTGGTAGTGCATACACTATAATCCCTATCATAATTAAGATGCTCAAATGATGTTGCTCCTCATAAGTAGTATACAGTGGCTCATAGGCAAAGCTCACCGAGTGATAGGTCACCTCATTAACATGCTCTCCAAATAATGTGACCATGTGAATATCATGATCCTCTCTTAAACATGAGAAGATCTCAACAACCATAAAATCTTATAAACTTCCTCTTATGTCACTATAAAATCTTTGATCAGTGAATGAAAGGTGTTGGTGGTGTGATCCCACCTCTCAATCAATGTTATCATCAAACTCACATCTTGTACAACTTTGCAATATCATCATACTCCCCCTAAAACTATGACTACCATGTGATCACACTCATTGAGGGTGAAATCCCTCCTCATTCATGTTAGTAAAATAGGTAGGTAATCTCATAGTGTCAAATCCTACCTAGCCTGCATCCATACACACACACCTTAAGTCATATACTTTCTAATATAACATACCACCACTTTTTTCCAATCTCTTTGGGAGAGCTACATTATCTTGAGGCCCTCAACCAAGATATGTATGAAACACTCAATTGACATGGGGTATTCTAAGGTTAACTTACCCATATACCCACCTAACTATCTAACCTACTCTCCCATCTCCACCCTAGGCCTCACTGCCTCTCTCTCCACCCTAGGCCTAACTGCCTATTACAACTCTAGGCCTCATGGCTTGTATCCCTAACCTTTAACCCTATGACCTATATTTTAAGACTTATGTCCTTTGGCCTATTTTAACCTATCCTTTTTTAACTATTTCCCATAACACACTTTTAACCATACCTTAGATTTTTTTTCCTACACACTGGGAGAAATACATTAGCCTAAGGCCCTCAACCGAGCTATGTAGGTAACACTTAGTCAACACAAAGTCTTCTAAGGCTATCCTGACTATTAGGTTCGTTAACTACTTCAATTAGGAATCCAAAATTGAACTTTTCCCATATTTTAGTTTTTTTAAGGTCACCAACATTAGTTTTGTATGCTGACATTGGTGCTTTGTGTTGACTGATGTCTTTAGACCCCATCGACATCAACACCATATTAGCTGACATTGGTGGAACCCACCAACATTGGTGCCTGGTTCAGCCCTAGGGAAGAACAACCTTTCTCCCAAATTTAAATTTTAACCCAAAAACTACCCCCAAACCCCTACTAAATTCATCTAAACCTACCCTCACCTCATTTCCTACCCCTCTAATAGCATTCTTTCCCCCTAAGCTTCAAATTTAGCATAAAATAGAAAATTAACAAACTTAAATTCAAAATCAACTTGAACGAGATCTTACCTCATCTCTCCATCTCCTCTAAGGTGGAATAGCTAGCACTTGTGGTGGCCCACCTCCAGCTATGTCCCCTCCTAACTCTACCATCTCATCAACACTTAGAGCTGTTTTTCTCTCCAATAAATTTTTTCAAATGAGTTATGGTGGGCCACTAAACCCATTTTTGTTGGGTTTGGTCACCCATCAATGTCAGCATCCTTGACCTAAGCCACTGATGTTAGCACTATTTACTACTGACATCAATGACATAATTTACATCAACACCCTTGAATTAGAGTTTTCACCAAAAACCACAACCCTTTGGACTCTACCCCTAATCTAGGACAACTTAGAGATCACATATATCTCCCTAACCATGACAACCAACCTAGAGATCAGATATATCTCCCTAATAATGACAACCAACCTTAGAGATCATATTAATCTCCACCCAAGATGAATTTGATTAGAGATAATGAATATCTCCTTGATCATTGACCCTTTTAAACCAACCTTGTATTGTTATTGTTGTTTGCTTATTATTTCTCACTATAGTTGGATATTATACACATGCATGTATATTAGGTGTTTTTGATGGTGACCAAGCTTGTCCTATCACTTGTAATCTTTTGTGTTTCCTAAGGGCACTTCTTACTTTAGATACCTAGTACACATGGGCCATTAGAGATATAAATTTGATTGTTTTAACATTATTAGCTATAATTTACAAGCTATGATTTGGTTATTTCTATCTAAGTCCTCCTCCACCTTACCTA